>CABFVX010003794.1:0-47586 GCA_902151425.1 Timema shepardi | reverse complement strand
GGGGGGGGGGGGGGGGGGGGGGGGGCACTGAGTAGTGATGGGTCGCTCGTGAGCGAGTCATTCAAATTGAATGACTCTTGAACGAGCGAGAGCTGTGAATGAACAACTCTCACTTTGCGAGCGAGTCATTCACGCCACCATTATTCACGACTTTTTCGCTCTCGTTCATTCACTCTGGAAAGAGTCAGGAGTGTTTGTCATTCACGAATCTTCTGACGTTCTTCATTTGCTACTAAGAAAAAATTAACTATAAATGCTTACTATCGTTACTAGATAGAAGTACCAACTACAATATTAAACTAACTATTTTTCTTAACATCACTTAGACATAATTCCGTGAATTAGACACTAAATGTTATATGCTAAGGTTAATTATTATAAGTAATATGAGTAAGTACTAGAATTAAAGGATCAAACACAATAGGATTCGGATAAATTACACATAAAACTTAATTTGTTCATAAGTTGAAGGAAAGGGACAGATTTGCACACTCGGAACGGGAGTTGTGAGAACTAGTTAGCGCTCGCTCATCAAGTTATGGATAGGGAAGTGGTGAAGGGATTGGGAGCGAGCCAGCCATGCGGTGAACGATATGACTCTTATGAACGACTCTTTTGAGCGAGCGAGCTTATGTGAGCTAGCTCACGTCAATGAGCTGGTCCGACCCATCACTAGTACTGAGGGTATGGAATTTTAAAAGTTTAAATCCTAAAAGTGTATTTTTAAGGTGATCCTGAGTATCTGTAAATAAGATATAAAGTAAGAAATCTCCCTCCCCCACCACTCATAAAATTACACATATTCTTAACTTGAAACTGTAAATCTCACTACTACAACACTACTATAATAATAGTTGAGATTTGCGTGCACAATTATTATAGCCCGACAAAAAATATGTGCCTCGTAACACTCGGCTAGACACAAAAACTGGCTGTCGGGGCTGCATTACAGAACAGCCCATACAAGCACCAAATCGCGCGACCCTCTCCTCACCCCACCCTGGTGCTCTCCTCCCAATGATCAACGCGAGTGCATGCGCCAGATAGCAGCTGGACTGCTCAAGGCCTCAGCCCGGCACAGAGAAATATGGTTGTGTTTCTACTTTCCACCTCATTGCTAGGCAGGCGTGCAGAATAAGGCTGTAGTGTGTAGCAAAATGACCAAGAGGGACGTTTATATTATGTTTAAGCAGCTAGTAGCTAATATCATTATGATGATGATGATGATGATGATGAATGTACTGTTATTCACAAATAGTTCAGATAATTCAGGGAGGGCTGCCTTATACGACGAGCCACCACTGATCCATAGATAAAGATACTGGAAAAAATAATAAGAAAGAAAATGAAAGGAAGTTGGTCAGAGGGGACAACATGGATTTAGGGAACAGGGATCTAAAATAAACTTGATATTTGTTTTATGACAGCTGATGAAAAGAAAGTAAGAATTTGGGAAGGACTTTGTAATAGTATTTATTGATGTGGAAAAGGCATATTATAGTGTGGATAGAAATAAAGTCTGGAAAGATATAGAAGAGTCTCAAAGTGGAAAAAGGAGTTGTAATGAGAGTATAGAGCAAGAGTCCCCAATTATTTTTGATGGAGGCCCGTTTTGAAAAGCTCGACATACTTATGTGGTCCAGCAAAACTTTAACCGTGACTCAAGTTCAAGCCCTATTTGTCTATACTACTTCAAAAACGTAAATTTCTTTCCTTTTAGTTATTTTACTTATTTATTATTGCTGGTCTTCCATGTATACTACTCGCCCACCACTGAAATAGCATAATTTCTTTTGTTTATCGCTATCTCATCAAGGTCCTTAAAAATTATATATGCATTCCAGATATTGACCGTGGTCCACCATTTGGTGACCACTGGTATAGAGTATGAATGAGGATAACATGAGTTATGTTAAGATGAGAAAGGGGTGGATGGGCTGGTCCTAAGTTGAAAATATAATGAAACAGGAATGCTCTCTCACGACTCTATTTGTAATAGCAACGGAAATGATCATGAATAAATTGGCAAGGAAACTTTAGAAGAAAAATGAAAGCCATGGTGTTTGCTGGCGAGAAGGTAAAGGAAACACAGGAACATGAATGGAATGAGAAAGTGAAAGAGTGTGGATTGAACTTTAGCACGGTGAAGTGTGAAATTATGGTAATCACAAGGAAAGTAGTAAAGCTATAAAGTTGGTTGGAATATAGCTAAGAAAGTTACAGAGTTGAAAATATATTAGATGTTTGATTGAGAAAAAAGGTGAAAGTAGAGAAGATCTAATAAGAAAAGGGCAATAAGGGGAGTTGTGAAAAGACCTGCTACAGAGAAGAAAAGTGCCCTTGAAGTGTAAGGAAGGGCTGTATAGGGTATACTTTGTATCAATAGTCACATAGACAGCATAGACATGAACATTGAAAGTAAGAGAGACTAGGAAAGAGGAGGCCATGGGAATGAAGTGTGAGGAACATGTTAGCAGTCACAAGGAGAAACAAGATTAGGAATGAAGTTACATGAGAAAGAGTGAGGTACAGGAAGTACATGAGATTATGGAGAAAGCAAGGCTGAGATGTTTGGGTGGTCATGTAATGAGGATGTAAAAGGAGAGAATGATGGAGATGAAGTATGTAGGCAAAATACGATGATGACCACGAAAGTAGATTGGAGGAGCAGATAAGAAAAAGGGTGCATATGAGAAGAGAAGAATATTGGAAGGAAGACAGAGGCATTTTACTAAACTGACACGGCCACAGTCTAGAAACAGTTTATGATGAGAATCCACAAAAATTAAATTATAAATGTAATGATTTGTAACTATCAATATTTTATTAATTGCATTAAAATGTTTATGAGCCATATATCTTAAAGTGTTTGAATGAATTATAAGGAGATCTGAAGCAAGCGCCAACCCAAATGTCAAAAGGATCCTGGGATCTCTATAGACTATAAATTTATTTTTAATAAAGATCATATACATTTTTGTACTTTAAAAGAAAATTCTCTTGTCTCAATAGTTATTCATATTTTCGTCTCAATATCATCTTAAATTGAAAAAGTCATTCTCACACATCCCTATTAAATATGATTTTATGGTATATTTATTTCTTATTTGTGTGTATTGTGGCAATAATAGCTAGTTTGTCGATAAAGAAAATCATGAGAGAATCACTAAACGCTTAGCCAAAAAATTAATTAGTAAAGGTTTCTGCAAGTAAAGGACATATTACTGATAGATAGCATCAGTTCCCATGTAAACAGGTACAGGTTTGTTTAAAAATAGTCTTATGAAGAGACTGTAGTAGTTAATATATATTTTTGTCACTAGATAGCAATAGCTAAATTTTGTTTTTTCAGCGCATCTTAGTACCCGCTTGTGTTATACGCATACAATAATTACGCCAATGGGATAAGTATGAGGAAGGAATAGTTTTAGAGGAAATGGGTCAGGTGTTTAGTTTTTTCGCATGTCTCACATGCATAGAGAAGGACTGACTTCACAATGCTCTAAAATACCTGCAGTTTGGTCTTTATTCTCAACTCTTCTGGATTACCAGACTGGTTTCAATGTGATAAATGCCCCTTTAGCCTTATTAATTCAACTCTCAATGTCTTCTTCCATACCTCCATCCGTGGTAGTAATTCTCTCAAAAAAAAAAAAAATTGCTTACCTTCTCAATGCTAAACTGTGTGCTAGTATATATATAAAGTCTTATTACTTGTGACTTGTTGGCGTTGATCTTTTAAGTTAAATATTGTTCTACTTTGACAGGTAGATTATTTAGAGTTACTTGCATGTACTTGAAACCGTGAGTAATAAGACACAAGTTACCTGCATAGTCCAGATCTTCTAGGCATTTTTTGGGTGTCCACTGCATTTGTTTGTTCATTTCCTTTATCATTAGTAGGTCCAAACTAGTAGCAATATAATTGGCAAGAGTAAACACCTCTGCTTCATTCCTGAATATACCACAAAAGGCTCAGCTAGTGTTCCTTGATTCTCCACTTGGCATGTATAGTTGGCATACATTGCTTTGTCTTCCCAGGCACTACAAATATATTCAAAATTCTCCAGATGTTTGATTTGCGATGCCTTCTCAAAGTCAACAAAAATCACATAATGGGTTGGCTGTTACTTATATTAATATTCGGCAATGATTTGCAGTGTGGGGATTTGTTTAATGCACGAGTGACCTAACCGTAACCGGGTTTGTTCTCTGCGAAGTTTTTTTTTTGTCAACGTGTCTTGAGCCTTTTGAGGATTATGTGAAAAAGGATCTTACCGTGTATTGCAAGAAGGATGATTCCTCACCAATTGTCAAACTCTGATTCTTAGTAAATTTGATCTGTAAGCTTTTCTTCCAATCCACAGGTAGTTTTTCCTCCTCCCAGACACAGCTCCTATGGTTACTGATACATTTATAAAGAATTAAATTACTGTAATAATCATAGTTACTGCAAAAAGAAAGAAACAAAATTAGAATAGGGTTGAAATAATTTAATAATTCATTTTGTGTTTTAATTGTTTATTTGTGCTGGTTATGTTTCCTATTAAAGCTAGATACACATTGCATCAAACATTATGTGTTAAAACCTGGTGGAACAAGATTAATGTTTTTGTGTCATGGAACATGAAGAAACAAAACACTATAAAATATTTGACTCTCCCATACTTTATATATTGTCAATATGGAGGAAAGTGATGAGGAAGTAGCTTTATTGTTGTGGGAGTGGTTGGTGATGCTGCATGAAGAAGAGTATCTGGGTTCACCCAATGCTTTAAAAAAGGGTGTCTGAAAACTCTTTAACAAATCTCAACTGTTAGTTGATGTGTTATTCAGAGAAACTCGCTACAGCTCGTCAGTGATACCTTTGTTATGGTAGTCCTTATGATTAAAATGTTATAATGCAGGTCTCTTACGCACAAATGCTATAATTTTTTTCCACACCCATCTAATTCTACAGTGGGTAAGCCTACATCCTACATTCTTTCCCTTCCACTTTTTCACTGGCATGTTGCTACTCAACAACAACAAAAAACTAGTAAAAATAACTTTGATAACCAACATAACTCGGATTAAACCAACACAGTCCACACTCCAGCTTGACAGACTAATAAATAAAATGGTGGTGCATGCGCAATGCAAAATATTCCATGAAATATCGGGGAGCGAGGAAGATGGCTGATTTGTATGGATGTGTGTTAACATGTTTTATCTTATGTTATTGTTTTGTTTGATCATGTTCTATGCAATGAGCAGTCCATACATGGCAACACAAAAAGTGTGTTGCTGCATCATGTATTAACACATAATGTTTGGTGCAATGTGCATCCATCCTAAGAGTGCTGGCAATTTTTAATAAATATTATCTTGCTTAAAAAAAGGATATCACAAATGAAAGCCTACTTTTCGACCCACGTTGCAGATTGTCTTTTGTTAGTGACGGCCTTGCCCTGATCTTGCAGGTGATGCTGACAGCCCTGCAAGCACAACTGGAGATGGGTGATTGCGGTGATGTGCTGGAAGACTACCGGTCCATTGCTAGTCACTGCCTGCCCCCAAGGTTTGTCCCCAACATCCCTCATGAGGGGGTGGCCCTTCACCACCAATCTTTACGGGGGATGACGTCCGCTGAGGCTAAGAAAGCCTTCCTCAACCTCATACAGAGTTGGCCGCTGCACAAGGCTACAATATTTGATGTCATGGTGAGAATTTATTTGTAGTACATGCATCTTAAACATTGTTTTTTGCTTAAAGTTTACACTAATTTACCAATTCTCCATATACATGAGTGACATTTTCGTACATAATACAATATTTAATTCAGTACAAGTCAATTATTAATGTTACTTCCTCCATTATCAGACCCTCATTTTGCGTCTGTTTCTCTATATCCTTGAGTTTCTTTGCCCTGTTCTTCTTCATCATGGCATTCCATCATGGTGTATTCTCTTCCTTCACTCTTCCACTTGTTTTACCATGTATTTCTATTGCACTGTTGACTAGACTAGTTTTAAGTTATTCCACATCGTGTATTTCAGTGGTTGGTAACATAGTTTTAATTCTATTCTGAAACTTATGTCTCACATCCATATCCTTCAGCTTCCAGTCATTTATCTTTGTCCTTTTCTATCTACTACTCTTACCATTTTAACACCATCTAGGTCCACCACTAACAATGTATGATCACTGCCCAGGCTCTCACTAGGGATAACTTTAATATCCTATACTCTCCTCCCCACACATCTTACATCAGTTATCATATAATCTATGGCAGCTACAAATCTAAAGTGGGTAAATTATGTAGCAAAAAAAAAGTTATTCATTTATGTTTTTCAATATGTAATGAAAAAAATATTTCAAAATATGTTTGGTTTCTTCTTTTGCTTTATTTTGGAAGGGGGGAAAGTGGCTCCCCAAAGCACTCCCTCACTAGCCGCCACTGATGCATCCAATATTAATCAAGATAATAGCTCTAAAACAAAATACAATTCAAGACTTAAAAAAAACTGGAATCCGAATTTTATTTTTCCAATTTTTCAAATCCCCTTTATTAAGAAATTTAATGATTCCAAGACTAAAATGACCCAGATTTATAAAAAAACAAAATAATTTTTCCACTTGTTAATCAAACTAAAATTCTCTTTTCCACAGCAATCATTCACCTCGAACTGGCCGCGCGTCCTGTGGTTGGCTGTGGACCAGGACGGGCTGCACTTGTTGGAGCATCGATCTCGTAATGCGCTATGCTCATACGAGTATGACAGCATCTTGAGCTACAGTCCTGCGCTCAACTGTCTCATGATCATCACCGGCAGTGAAAAGAAACAGAGCAAAGTCATCCTCACTACATCTCAGGTAATATCAGAGGAAATAAACCAGAAAGGGTCTAGTTCGTTGAGGTCTAAACTTAATTCCATATGTTTTCTTCTGGCCTATCTACATCAATGGGTTTTTAATTAAATAATAGAAACATGATTCATATCAAAAATTTACATTATAAAAACAAACCCGGTAATTTCAATAATTCTTTTAGAATAACATTCTATATGGTACTTGTTTACTGGTTCTGAATAATAAAATAAATAATAATAAAATAATAATGTAAGGTGTCACTTGCTTATTACAATTAGTATTACTTTTTTTATTTTGCCTACCACCTTCTATGTATGCTGATTGGCCTGTGAGTCATGAAAAGTTGGACTACACTGGTCAAGCTCATAAAAATATGTGGAAACTAGAGGTGTGAAAAACTTCAAAAATTCTTGACTTAGACTTCAACCAACACACTTTCCTTCGTGTGTAAGAAATACACATCCAATACCCCATCAATTTTTTTTTTATAATTTTTAAATTACCTTGTGTAGCTACAAATCAAGAACCTTTGTTTTGTTCCAGGCATTCCAAATTGCCAACCTAATTCGTGAATACACCGAGGTACTTCAGTCTCCCAAACAGATCCGTCACAACAGAGATGTCAACCCAAAGAAGAAAATCATCAGCCAGAGTCGACCTGTGAGCATCCTACACAAGCCAGTCCCTATCATCGACGGAACACCTAGCTAAGAACACCTCTGTTAGGGATTACACATTGACAGGTGTATGTTACATTAGGTTAAGAAGGTGGCAACCACGCAAAACTCATACATATGGGAAAAGGGGTTTTAAAAGATTTTATTAAGGTTTATTCTTTAGTGAGAGCTTTGGATTTCATCATACTGCAAACTTAACACCACTTCTTGAAGAAAACCATTTGTTACCGCCATATCCTCTGACCTAGGTTTCATTATATAGGAACTCATCAGGAGGAATTGCGAAATACGCAACACTACTTCCTCAAAAAGGAAACCAAACACGAAAGGAAGAAATAGGAAATTTGTAAAAAATGTTACCTGTAACTGTCACTTTTATTAGATAGTGCAAATACTTAAAAAATAACACTAATGATATACTAAAATTACATCAATGTTGACCACATAAAATATGTTTGTATTCTCTAAACTATCCTCTTTAATGTGTTCTTACTCTTATTATTAGTCCTAAGGATAATTTACACAATTGAGTAACTTACATAATTATTACTCTCTTAAGATCAACTCAAAGTAGCTACTAAACTCTCTACATGGTGATTAATAAATCACTCAAGTGTTTGGAATAGAAATTTTAGTCGCAGCTACTTGAACAAGAATTGTGTAATTATTTACATGATAATGTTGAATCGCCTGAAACACATTTGCTTAACTGTATAACAAGAAAGTGTAGAAACACTGTACATAAATGTAAAATTATATCACTTAATTGACATTACGGTACACCGTCTTATTATAAATTTCCAAGCCATTAGGCAATAATTTGTTTTATTTTAATTTTAATTTATTTATTTTATTATTATTTATTTATTCCTTGCTTTGTCTCGATACCCAATCAGGCTATCTTAATTTTGTCAAGGTTTATATCAATAAACCGCACATATTAATTGTATTAACATTTAATTACACAAAGTAACATTATTAAATTGTGCAGAACCATGTACCTATGTTGTGGTCGCACTGACACCATTTACAAGGCCGGGTGAAAACAGAACTTGATTACGTTAGTTATATATTCAACACATTTAACTATTTTATTTATTTATTTGAAGTATTTAACATGCACTTTATGGACCGACTGATTATATCAGCACACCATAATTTCAATGAATGCGATTGAAAGGGCCTACCACTTTTGCCGGTAAGGTATTTTCACATATTTTCAAGAATTCTTTTATATGCTATAATCGACTTGAAACCCGGGTTTACTTCCCCTACGAAGTAGGTGCTAAGGATTTTTATTGCTCTAGAAAAATCAGTTGACCCCAGCTGGGTTTGAACCCACGAACGGTAGGACCTGAGGCAAGCACTTAGCCCCAAGACCACTGAGGTTGACAATACATTTAACTTCTTAAGTGGGTTAGGGATGAGGAAGGTATAATTTAGAGGAAATATACCCACATTTTTATGGAGGGATAGAAGGAAACAATTTAGGAAAAACTCTCCTTGGTACATACACCCAGGATTTACCACTTTTCTCCCTGTCATTGTCAAAAAAAAGACCATACAAGAGACTAGCATTTAGTCTGCATGCCCACTTAACATGGGTAACCCTCGACACTTTCTCCATCATGGTACATAATAAAAAAATCACAAGACATTTTCTTCCATACTTGTGTAATATAAACCACTCTTTGTCAAGCTTTCAAAACACCTACATTTTCCATATGGAAACTACTCTTAAACAGTTTATTTTACTGAGACATCATTGATAAAAGGTGCTATACTTATTTAGAGGCAATCAAAGTAGATGGATGTACAGCCGAGTATCAATAAATCGGGCAGAATAGGATCAAACCCACCTCAAACTATCAAACACTCTAATTACATTAAATAAATGAACAAATAAATTTAATGTTTGATTTAATGTTTTTAGTTAAAAAGTAATTTTATATATTTTTGAAGAACTTAATACAAAAATATGTATGTATTGTGACAATATGATAAAACAATATTAAATGTTACTGTTTCTGCACTTAACATGATTGAATTTACAAATCAACAAAGCTAACACTAACCACAAGCAGGCAAACAACATAACTGAGGACTGAGTGGTGTAAAATGATCTTGTAGTGCATGGTTTGACTTTGTGGAGGGGAAAGTGCTTTAGTCAGGCTGGGCCTATCCCTACCCCAAATAAAATGAACCCTCAAAATATTGAGACTCCACTGTACATCGCTTCTTTGATTTAGCGCATATTTTATAATCTCAGGGATTTGAAGGAGTCCAATGCATTGTATATGTCCTGGGTGGTTGCCACTTTGTATTAGAAGTTTATTTGGACAGTTAGACGCACTAAGATCTAGTCAAATTTAAAATTACATAAAAGTTGTATTAATATGAGACCAAAGTAAATGACTAGAATAAGCATTTAACCGTTACAAGGCTAACATAAATAATTGGAAATAATTATTAATATTTATTTTATAAGCGTATTGATTTTAAAGAGAAGTCATAAAAACCAATAAAAATTATAGATTGTATTGCTATTACATTGTAATCGTGTTATATTGTTAAGTTAATTTTAGTGGTTACTTTAATTCTTCCAAACCATCATTGCCTTCTACAAAATCTGGCCAGTAAAGAAACTATCAGAAAGGGATAAAAACTATAATCATCTCTACCAGAGCAAACCCTTATAGCCACAAAACAAATATGTTCATCCTGTACCACAATGTACACATCTTTTATCTACATGTGTAAGTACGGTTTAGAAAATATATCTACATACAACATTGTTGGGAATATAGAATAAACTGCTCAAGCAGTTTTAAAGGTATTCAAAATTATCAGTAGGCCTACTGTATTTCCTTTTAATGCATTTATTACTTGTTACACAAATGGGAGCTGCATTCCTCTTTTTGATAACATAATTTTTTTAATTCCTCAAAGTCACATCAACAATACTTGAAATAATATAGTATAGCACACTCCTAATCTGTTCAGTCATGAGCTATACGTTTATCCATTAAATAGTTTATTTCATTTTTAACTTTTGTCCTCGTGTCAACTAGGTTTCCAAGAAAATGGCAAAGTTCCGAGGGGTCAATATTGAACTAGTAATCTGACAAACATCACAAACTATTTTCTAAATCCTCCTAGTAAGCAAGTGTTAATTTAGGATGTAATGGAAAAGTAAAAATTATTTAGTAAATTGTAATATTTGTCTAAAACTCTTTAAATATGCACAAATATAATTTCTCCTAAACATAAAACATTAGAAAAAAATATTCAGACATTGATATTTTTTTAGCACCTTGTCTTAAAACCTGTTCAGGTTAAACGCTTATGTACTAATTGCATTAATGAGATAGGGACAAGGAAGGTTTAATTCACAGGAAGTGTACCTCCATTTGTCTGGAAGTAGAGTGGAAAACTTTAGGAAAAACCATGCTTAGTACAGCCGACTTAAGTTCGAATCCTGATCTCCTTGTCATCAGCTGTTTAGTCTAACATAATATAAAATGCTAAGAGATTCATTTTGAACCAAATCTTATGTTTTAAAAAACTCGGTTAACTACGCAAACTAACCTTCCCCAAAAACAATTATGGTATTCACTTTTATTTGTCATGTTAAAATTCCCCCAGATACATATTAAACAAAATTGTTTGAGCCATTTTTTAAATATTTTGAATTTTGGAAAATCACTCTGCCCAAAAACCAAATATACAGTGTTATTTTAGTTGTGAAACACTCCATAAACATCCATTTTAAACAAAATCGTTAGAGCCATTTTCAAAATATATGGAACTAAAAAAAAATCCCCTATCAGTAAACTACCCTTGATTTTAGGGTGAAATTCCTGAGTTATTACCCTTCAACATCTAGATATCAATTTTCAACTAAATCCATTCAACCATTCCTGATCTGAGACCAAGGACGGACAGACAGACAGACATACAGACATACAGACATGTAAAATCCACTTTTTAGGCACAGAGAGACACAAATCATGGATATTAATTATAATCTCAAGGTTGATAGTTTTCACGATTACAATGCTTTCTTTTGATCTGAGAAATTAAAAAGGATCCCAACTATCCTGAGTTCAATTAACATTAAAAGCAGATAAAAGAACAAGTAACACCACACTTATAAGAAAAACTGCGGTCTGATAAAATAAACTTAATGCACATAACATGTTTTCTTGGTCATCCTGTGGACCTTCAGAATTTTTTGTTTGATAGGCACATCTTATATGATCACATTCTTATATCATATCATTTTGAGAAGCTGTCACTGACAATCACAGTCATAAACAAGATCTTTCAAAATACATTCTTTAGCTTTTTAGTTTGACAGACCATGCATATCAATCCACTTAAAATTCCAAACTATATTAACTATTTTTTTAAATACCGTAATTGTATGGACTTAATAAGCTTATTTCATATTTTCAACAGGCAGTTTTGGTATTGCTTCAAGGAAATTATAGCATCTATTGATATATATTTTTTCTTAGACAAAGTAGTATAACTTAGTCAAAAGTACTTTATCTGTCTACATTTTACTCATTTAATGATATCTATTAACATAATAGCAGGAAAGAAATCATTGTTGTTAATTAAAATTGTTAACAATTTTTTCTCTAATGGTGGTATACTCATAATGCACAATTTAGATAAAAGAATCAAGACAACATGAAATATACCCATTAATAATGCAGCCAACATTGACACCAATGTCTTTATCAGAATAAGACAGTTTTAACTCTTAATCAAAGTGGGTTACGGCCAGAAATTGTAGCAGGCTCATGATTACATTTTTAAAAGAATAATTACTTTAGTAAAAATGCCTAGTAGTGAATAGATATAGGACTTAAAAAAAATAAAAGGGCAAAAAATTCTTCCATATGTATGAAATAATCGACCTATATGCCTACAGAAGTAGCAAGTCCACTCTAAAAGTAAAATCTGACATAGTTACCATGCTAATTCAGTATCCATAGACTGACGTAGGATCTTTAAGTAACCAAACATGGACTATTAGTCAAAATAAGGCTACATTTAATTATTAATACTTTTAAATGTTCTAAGTATTCAATCTAGTGAAAATGCATTATATTTTTTAGGAAAAAAAAATTAATATGTTCAGCCGAGAGTTCGGCCATACTTGTAACTTGGTTGCCATGACATAATTTTTTGGACAGAATGCCAGGACGCAAAGCATTGCTAGATATTAGAATGACCATTCTGCAGGACTACTGGCTAATAGTGACAGACACCTGGTCACAAATGTGAGCCACTTTGTTCCACTATAATAAATAACATGGCTTGACGTCCTAGTATCATGGTCGTAATGACTAAATTACAAGTATGGCCTTTAGTCATTAATTTATTCAAATTTTTTGATTCTTTTTTTTTTATTTGCAGGAATCTTGTCATTTTACTCGCACACTTCAATCTGTAAATAATCGACTGAAAAAAAAAAATCATTGTGTACAAATGAAAAGTTTAATTGTTATTGGTAGATAAATAAGTGTATTATTATTATCATTGTGTTTCTCTCTTCATGTTTTATCGTCTTTGAATTTTTTTCAAAAGAAATGCTATGATTCATGATAAATATATAGTGCATATACTGGAAGTTAAATCAATATTGAGAGTTGGTAATCCCTCTTATTGTACTGAACTCACAAATATTGGGTCCTGAGATATCCACTTTACCCCAAAACCTCTGAGCATGACCAGTTAGTAAAAAGTATCTCAGTACATCCCACAAGGATTCAAAACTTAAACGCCTCGCTACCAGCAAATCCCGTAGAAGTAAATAAGAATCCTGGCCAGGCCAGGTTTTTCACAAGCTATTCATCACTTTGGTTTTCTGATCCTTTATTTGCTAATCCAGGTGCTACATTTAATACATCCTAGACTAAACATGAGAATATCAGGCATATCATATCATGCTTAAAGCACCCTATTTCATGAATATTACACAACACTTTCTTCACCCAACAACCATAGGTCAAGCTTGTTTGAACTGTATCTCTTGTCCCTGATAACATCTGAGATAAGAAAACATTGCACATGTCTTTTGTGATATGTAAAGGAGATTGAAATTGGCATAGTATAAAATCAACAAAGTCTAACAAAAAATACACCATAGAAGAACACACTTTATAAATTAATTTGTTTTTAAAGCTATAACAAGTTTTATTATTTGTATACAAGTGGTAGCACTGTAAAAACATCACAGCCACATTGCTGCAGATGTATACAGAAGCGACATTCTCTTTCAGCACCTCTAATGTTTGCTCATATTCACTTTATGAGCTTGAACTTCTATTTTACATGTACTAAATTAAATTTTTTTTCATCTGTATGGAATATTAAATAACACATAAAGAAATTTGGTGGGAGTATACTAATTCCAAATATATAATTGGGACTTAATTTTAATTTTAGCCACATTTTATGTCTCATGTTTCTTTCATACAGCCACCTACTGGAATGCTGATACACTTTGTATGTATATGTCCATGTGGTTCGTTATTTCAGACTATGTGTTAATACAAAATGAATGTGAAAGGTATCAACATGTTCCTATAGGATTAAAAACCTTATATTTTAAGTTTCACAATGGTGGGGGGAGGGGGGGGGGAATGTATACATGAAAATATCTCAATTTCAAGATGTTTTAATTGAAATATTGCAGTTCTGATAAAATAAAAAAATGTTAGAAACATCCTCACACTAACAAAGTCATTTTTAACAAAATTATGGCAGGACTTTCCAAGATAATGGTATTTTTTTTCTTTTGAAACTACAAAACTGCTACTTCCATATTATATACCTCAGTGTAAGAATATGTCCCTTAAAGAGCCGATCTTAGGACTGCCGGATAAATATTGCTATCGGGAGGTTAAAGTTAATGACCAGATAAAGGTTATCAGCCACTTTAATATTTTACACGTATTATGAACTGAATTTATTTGCCGGATAGCTATCCATAGGATAATTATATTTTTATGCAGAACACGCAAGGTTGGTACTATTTTTACTGGTGTTCGCATGCATATAAGCCTTTCTGCTACCGCTACAACCTAGCAAGTGGTGACAATGCTCAACATTTGTTAAATAATGGCGGCTAAACGAGTGCGAGGAAACAGATAGTGTCACGTGGGTGCAGAAGCTAAGTTGTCTTGGATGCACTAATTTCGATGTCTGCCAAAATGTGGTCAATAGTTTAGTATAATGTTTACAAAATTTAATTCATTATACTCACATTTAAATAATTTGTTCTTATATAACTATAACTCTACAAATAGTATGTGAGTTTTTATAAAAGTTTGAACTAAATGTTCTAGCTTTATATATAGATAAAGCCTGGATCTGTGCTTACTAAATACGCAAACCAAGATTTTAACCTAAAAACAGATTCTGATAGGTGAAACCTCATGAAATACAACACATCACTATTGCAATACCAATTTTAACTTTCAGATAAAAGTTATCAACTTAAACCTCCTGATAAAAATCTGACGGATAAATACATTTTATCTGGCAGCTAAATGCTATCTGGTGGTCATAAGACACACTTTTAACTTATCGAACAGATAAAAATATTTAACAGCAAGATTAATATTTATCCAGGACTGGCACCAAGTAGGTGGCACTCTTAAGCTTCTTATCACTATCCTTATTTTAATGGCTTTATATTAGTGTATGTAGTTAAATGGAATTTTTAATGTAGAATAAAAATAATAGAACTGGTAAATTGAATTAACCAACCTTTCCCTTTTTACTAAGTATTTGCTATGTTTTTTTTGTCTTTGATATTGATTTCTCTTCTCGTTCATGAATATTTATCATGTGGGCCAGCATTTTTTTTATTAATATTCATCTATTATTTTAATAAAATGATAGCTACTGCTTTTTATATAGAATAAATAATCTTTAGTGACAAATCATTTCCTCCTTAAAATGTGTACATACAGAGGTTTATTCATAAACAATGTTTTTTTTCTCAAAACATTCACATAAAGATGTATTTAATATGTAAATTTGTTTCTGTAGGTATTGGAAAACAATTGATGGTAATGAGAGACTGTCGTGTACAATATGTGATGTATAACTTTGTGCAACATAATTTGCATAAATTATCTATGTGCATTTGGTAAAGACTGAGCTAAATCCAAGAAATTAACATTTTGTGTTAACTTATTTTATCTGTGTTTTGCATACTTTTACTTCCCATAAGTCCTCTAAATTACTCTGATTTTAAGGTATAGTATAGTCACAGCACAGAGGTGGGATTAAAACTTAAAAGATTTTTTTTTTGCTGTTTATATTGACAGGATATAACATTACTATCATTATATTAACATTTATAGTTCCTGTCAGAAGTATTAGCTGCAGAACATATAATCTGACAGTAGTTTTTATTTTAACTTTTTTGATTATCAGACTGTCAATTCACGGTAACTTTGACTTTTTATGATTGTTGAAAAAATATTTTTTTTTAATAGTTTCATATGTATCAGCTTCAGAAATGTGTTGCTTAGGCAAGTATATGGAATCCAACTTCACTTTTCAAAAGTGACAAAACATATTTGTTAGGGGTATAATTATGAAAGTAATGTTAAGTATATTTTTAACTTTCGGAAAAAGCCAAAGCTATTCCAAACCAAAGTCTGATTTTTATAAGAAGCCCATTATTTGAAAACCAGATACTTGTGTTGTCACAATTTGGGGGGGAGGGAGGGGATATTACAAAAGTATTTACATTCTGAGTCAGTCTAGTTAATAATGGAAAAATAAATTATACAGTGCCAATATTCCAAGAAAGTAATTTTGGAATATTTTGATAACTTTTTAAATGATTTATTATAATTAATAAATCAGAAAAGACATATTTATAGAATTACAAATTTGAGTGACTTTCAATCAATGGTGTTGGTCGAAACTGGGCTTCCTATAAAAATCAGGGTTCAGGCCTACTATCGTATGGAAATAGAACTATTAATGTATTACTAATTTTTCCTTCATTTAAAATTCAGATAAGAATCAACAGCATTTAATTCTATCTATAAAAATCTCTTGGTGGCAGCATTGGCTATCGGCAATTTAAAATATTGAACAGAGTAGAAAGATGAAGGAAATTCGAGGAACTAAATCAACATTATACTGAATTAAAGGAGAGGATCTTTTTCTTATAACTAATTTTTATTCTCACTTAAGATATTTTTATACTTGAGAGCATTTGTTTTTTAATACTAGTGTTGACCTAATTAATAATTTTTATAAAAAAAAATTACACTAACCAAATTATACCAGATAATAATCAAATGAAATGTTAAGATGTGATGGAAGTCACCATGAGTTAAAGGGGGCTTAGCCTAATTGTGGTCAAACCTTTCTTTTTTTCGTGTCCAATATTGATAAACTGTTAATCATATTTTGTATCTAAAGCAACAGACAAACGTTTTGGTTTTTTTAAATATTCGAGAACTTTCCACAAAAATTTTCCCATGATATTGTTTTCAGCCATGCCGGGAATCAAACACAAGACCTTTAGCGCATTACGAATAAATTGCAAAAGGCTTCCAACAATATTTATTTTAGAACTATGAGCTAATTTTTCTAATACAAGAATAAAATGTTAACATTGTTTTTAACATGGTAGGCATGGTCTTCCTTAACATGACACAGTTTTTCTTAACATAGCAGACAAGTTGAAAATTCCCATCAAAGTTGGGATTTAATATTGTTGCCAAGTCGCAAACAAGATGGTACGGGAGATAAAATAAACTTATTCATTTGGAGTATTACATTTATTTGTTTTCATATAGCTTATTTCATTTTTAATGCTTGGTGAAGATAATTTGTTTTAAATATATTTTATAATTATTTCTGCATTCACGTGCAACTTCTTTTTTCTTATCTCTCTATAGAAAGCGGTTGGTAAATGTTGAAATGAAGAATTTATCTCATGAATATTTCCATCCCACCTATATTTATGTAGTACATGTTACATACATAATTATTACATGGCATTTTAAATTACTGTTCTGCTGCTGCAAATTGATGGACGTGAATGGTAACACTTGTCCTTCATAAGGTTGAAGATATTTACAACTTTTTAAATTATGTGAGGCCTATGTTTTTTTTTAACAAATTAAGTTTCAATAATTATTCATAGTTAGTTTCTATTAGGCTGCCTATTTTTTACTAGTGTATTAGTTCAAAATGCTGTGAATGAGTTTTTATATTGCAATTGTGTTCATTTTTTAAATAGGCTGCAAAAGAAACTATACAACACATTTTGTTCAGGTTAAACGTGCATATGTACTAATTACGCTAATGAGTTAAGAATGAGGAAGGTTGAATTTAGAGTAAGCATACCCACATTTGTGTGGAGGGAAAGTGGAAAACCATTTTGGAAAAACTACCCTCAGTACACCCGAGCAAGTTTCAAACCCCAATCTCCCTGTCATTGGAAGTCTAGTCTAACACACGAATGACGCCTAAGACCATGCGACCACCAAAGAAGGTCTAATTTTATTAAAATAACTTTAATTTTCTTGGTTTTAATAGGTTAAAACCTATTAGATTGATTCTCCAGCATCGAGAAGGTTGGGGTTTAAATCCCAGTGGATTATATTGAGGTTTTCCCCCATAAACAGTTTTACACTCTACTTCTACTTAAATATTGGTACATGTCCTATTAACTCTTTCTTCCTAGCCCATATTTGACTCCCCCATATACTTCCAAATGTGTTGGAAAAAAATGTAATATTTCAAGTCCATGACAGCAAGTTTTGTAATTCTAAGTTCCATTCTTTTTTAATTTACAAAAGAGATAGTTATTGTATAGTTCCTTTTGTGTATAGCATTTTCATAGGTATTCCCACGTGTGTTATGTGTGTTTTTAAACAAACCAATATCAAAGGACTTTGCTAACATGCTTTGTCCTTTTTATGTTATTTTATTTTGTAAATATATTAATTTGATTATATATATTTTTTTATAGAAATTAATTTGATTTTGTTTTATAATACCAAATTAATGCTTGTATAATTATTATGGAATGTATGACCACGTGTGTGAAAGTATGCGTGTGTATGTAAAAGTTTGTTACCTTTTATCTTAAGTTGGCCTTCCTATTTTTGAGGAAAGAAGCTTGAGTAATCTGTGATTTGTAAAATGTTAAATTTAAATAAAAGGGGAACTTGGAGTGTGCCGATGTTGATATGAAAGATGAGGGGGAAATAAAAACTCCATTTGTAACAATTTATATAAAATATATTAGGATGGATGTTTTATGATATTATATTATTGATTTATTTGTATTTATAAATAAATAATCATTTATGCAAATGTGAAAACTATATCTTGTCTTTATTTTATCATCACCCCTTAGTAAATAAAATGTAATGGAAAGAGTTTTATGTTTAGTAGACAATAATTTAGTTAATTATTTTAACTAGCAAACAGATACAAGGGTTATTTAGAACTTAAGTTAAGGGATAAGGATGTAGATTGTTGTAGATAAGAGTAAATTTGCCTGCATTAGTGTTGAGAGAGGATGAGAAACTCACGAGCATAAAACTGCTCCCTTCACACTCTTGAATTAGATTCAAACCCCCAACTTTCTTGCCAGTGATGACCAAATACATTGTGTGTCCAACAGATTACACCACTCAGCCACCAGTACTTATGAAACTTTTAACTAGTAATTATTCATGAATGACATTAGAATTAATTTATTTTTTACTTTTTTTTATATTTCCACACACAAGACTATAGATATGCTTGATTGTGTGCTTGACTTTTGACCTTAAAGGCAAAAGTTTGTTCATAGTAGACCATCCAAAAATAAATATAAAATAAAATTTAACCATTATCTACAATAAAATTTGCTTTGAAACAAAGCAGAGTGACAACAGATGTCTTGATAAAGTTGTCAATTGGTGTTTTCTAAACATAATGCTACAAAATACTTTATACCAACAATATATTACAGATTCTTGAAAACTCAATAAACAAAGGATAAAAAAACTATATCTAAAAGAATTGATCTACATCTAAAACAAAATCCAAGATTTGAAACTTGACCTCCCCATAATTTGAAATCCAATCTATCATGAGACTGAAGATTAAAACCATGTTACCATCAGTACAAGAGTGTACAAAGTAAAAAGTCAAGCTCTTGATTCTAAATCAAAATTAAAATGTTCTGTTTGTAAAGTATTTAAATCCAGACTAGGGTTAACCTATAAGGAAGGTTGAATTTGGAATAAGTGTTGAAACACGTATGTAGAAGGAAAATGGAAAACTATTAATGAAAAACCACCTCAAGACACCAGGATGAGATTCAAACCTTGACCTTCCAGTTACTAACAAGCCCGATGAAACTGACACCATTGTTCATGTGCTTGCCAGTGCGAGTTGCTGACTTTATTGATTTGAATGTTTATTTTTGTGATTTCTAGTAACTCAACTCCTACCGGAATAAGATTAACCTACCTCTATTTGCCCTTTTAATGCTGCCAGAAAAAAAAGGGTAAATTCCCAATGCTTTTTACAAAGTGAAGATGTTTATGTACATAAATCAATACTGAATTCATTACAAGTCAGCTATTAATATTTGAACGACCAACTAGTATGTGAATTTTGTCAAAACAAGTAACTATCATGGAGACTTGTGAAGGTCCTAGTTTTCAACAATATTTCAGAACAGAAGTCTTATATTAGATTTTTTTTTTTTACTGCTGCATCTTAATACTCTTTCAGGATACACACATTTTATATACTAACTACGCTAATTAGTTAAGAATGAGGGAGGTTGCATTTAGATGAAGTGTAACTATATTCACATAGAGGAAGAGTGAAAAATAATTTTGGAAAAATCAACAGACTAGGATTCGAACCCCAATTCCCCTGTCATCGACAGTATAGCCACGAGAGTGATGCCTTAGACCATGCGGCCACTGAAGCAGGTATTAGAAAATTATTGGTTATTTCTTTCAAACAAATGTAAAATGAAAAATCTTTGTTTTGAAGTTTGATAAAAATTGTTTTAGTCAAATGTATTTTATAAATATAATATTTATAACTCATAAAATATTCTGATTGGTTCCAAATCACATCAAACTTCTAATGATTAATTGCAAACAGTTTTCTTAAAATAATTTTTTTTATTGGTAACCTTAACTATTAGCAAAAAAAAGGATGAACTCAATGACCGTGGAAATTGGTGTAGTATTTTTCTTAGTTTCAATAGCTGCTTTACTGCTTATTTTGTGATAGTAACATCATTATTTAAATTCAAGTTTCTCTATTGAATTAATTATGAAAATATTGCTCATGTGTGTGGGTCATGAGACACGTGAATATATTCACAGAATCTAATAGGTACATGAATAAAATGATTGCATTTTAAAAAAACCTTTATTTTTTGATCACATTCATTTGATTTGATTAACCTACTTGCAAACAATTTTTAATTTTTTCTTTATTTATTCTATAAAGGTACTGTATTTATTATTAAGGCCTATGTCATATCTATTTTAATTCACATTAAAATGTATCTAAATAAAATATATCATACAGGCGACTTTAAGGAATGCATGAATCAATTATTTGTCTGTAGGCCGATTGTATTCTTTACTTGAAATAACATTATAATAACAACTGAAACTGTTTTAATATATTAGTAATGTAAGCTCAAATTTCTTCAGAATCCCTGAGACTAACCATCACAAATCTATTCATTAAGGATCTTGAATGTAAAATTTGATAGTTGATGATTATCATTATTGGTGCAATATACATTTAATTGTTTTATCGGCTCGCTTAACCAAGTCGAGAAAATTTGGCTCCAAAATTATTTTTCTGACGGTTTCTTCCAATGGAAAATCTGGATCAAGTAACTGTCGGCTAGGGTGTGAACAGTCATTTTTATCTTTTTCTAACATTTTTCCCACCATCACTTTCAATGATACTTTTTCAAAATTAATGGAACTTTTCTTCTGATATTCCAAATAAAAAAATTGTTGAAGATATTTTACACAACCATTACAGTTATTTACATTAGTACCTTCACTTGACTTATCAGTAAAGAATTTCACTCTAAAGTATCTTATATTTGATGAATTGGTGATCTTTACAGCAAGAATATTTTCTGTGTAACCTCCCTGTACATAAGGCATTGCATTCAGAAGTGGAATCATTTCAAATACTTTGTTTTTCCCTTGCATTATTAAAAGTTGAGCTTTCTCAATGATTAATTCTAATCTTCTGTCATCTCTATTCACTTGGTACCATTTTTGTTTAACTTTATCATATCGAGCATATTTCTCTAGCTGCCACACTTGTTTGGAATCTGAAGACATTCTTCAAGTGTTTAGAAAATCACTTCACAGAAATAAATTTCTTGCACAAGAATATTATTCTGAAACCTCAAAATTTGAATTTAAATTTATTACAGAAATTAAAACTAAAATATACCTTAGGCTGCTACTGTTCACATCATGTTATTATTATCAGATAAGTGAATAATATTTATTTATGGGTTTTATATTACTTTCATATACACCCATTAAAATTACAATGATTTCTCCTTTGAAATTAGAAATATTTTGGTCCTAATCCCAAACTGTAAAAAATATGTTATTTTAATTTTTGATCAATTACATAGAATATATATATATATTATAGTAATACTATTCAGCAGTTGGTTAAACTAAGTCTTTTGTTTTTCTCCAAATCCCTGTGAGCCATGACGTCATAGTTGTTTTATTCAATGGCTACAATTTTGTGCCAGTGTCAATCGCGCTGTGTAAGACCTAAGAACTCGTCTTAATTATATGTTACATGCGATACCGTGATTTTATTGTGAGGCATAATGTTGTGATACATTGAAATAATGGCATCGGTTAAAGTTGCTGTTCGTGTCCGCCCCTTTAACCAAAGGTACAATGTTTGTTTTTGTCTCTTAAGCCCTTCAACATTTTAATAATATGTCATATTATGACATTAGGTTGTCAAAACAAATGTAAGATGCTTTATAAAAAAATATCACTTAAGTCCGTCAACATTATAATATGACATTAGGTTTTCTAAACAAATGTAGGATGCTTTATAAAAATATTTCACAAATATAGTCCCTACATTTTTACCCCCCCATTTAGTTTTTGAAAATGGGGCACGTTTTCTAATCATACAATTTTAAAACTGCTTACAGAACAATGTGCCTAGGTTTGATTTTTTATTTCTAATGTTTGAAAAGTTTATTTTTTTAAGGGTGTAAACTTGGAAGGAATACTTATTTTAAAATCTCTTATAAACTCATTGTGTTAAAATTCTATTCATCTTGATATTGTAAATTTTATTTTAAAATCTTATAAACTCACTGTGTTTAAATTATATTCATCTTGAGATTGTAAATTTGCTGATAGCCCGAACAAAATATACAATGGGGTACCTAGGCCTACATGAAAATAATTGTTTTAATAATAAAATATGTAACCTATGTAGGGCCTACTCGCCTGTTGACCAAGAAAGGCTTTTTGATTTGTAAATATAATGTCCCTACAATTGCCCATTGTAGGCTTAGTCCAAGGCTTTGAGTAGTTAAATTTCCTATTAAAATTGAATCCCTAAGATATTTTAAATATTAAGTAAAAGTTCCAAGGAAATAAGAATAACTTTTTTATTAAATACCTAAATTTATTCATATCTTTGATTTCTAGGGAGCTTGACATGGGTGCAAAACTTATAATTCAAATGGATGGAAAGAAGACAAGAATATTCAACACCAAGGTAGGGCAACATTTTATTAGCTATCCCAGACTTACCACTTCTTTGGTTTTAAATAACAACTAGTAGAAACTAGCAGAATGTATCAGTAATGCCAACATTGTCTGAAAGTCACTTTTGTCAACATATTTGGAAATATTTACTAATTACTTCTATTAGTTTTACTAAAAATATTATCAATCACTTTTAACAATACTTCCCCAAAGATTACAGCATAATTTTACTTTCCATAATCAAATTTAAGAAAAAAGTCTAGTGATTTCATTTTAGTTTTTCTTTTAACTCTTGTGGCATACATGTTAAATAGAGCGTGAAATTTTACATTTAATGGTATTATTTTCAGTTATTAATATTTTTATAGCTGCCCTCGCATATTTTAACATAAATAAATGGTTTGTGATAATAAAGAGGAAAAAAAATTCAAAATGTTTGTGAAATAATATAAAATTTAAATTTTGTAAACATGAGGATTAATACCATTCGCCGCCTAACCGACAACGGTCCTCTTTTCTACGTCATCAACTGGCAGCTTCTATCCAGTGGCATATTTGTTTTCAACATATAAGGTCACTTTTAACGTTCTCTTGCTTTTAATAATTAATTTGAATTAAACAGCAAAAGAAAACTTCAATATTAAGCAACTAACGAAACGGTTATTCTCATAACCAAAATCTAACAATTTTAAAATACAGTATAACATCTAAGTTTATTAGCACTCCTTACTTTAAACTACTTTAGAATGTTTTCTGATATGTATTTCTATTATAATTATTAGCACCGCTTCTTACTACCCATTTGGGTTGTATGCACTTACGCTAATGTGTGATGGTAGGGTGATTGTGAGATGAAATGGAGGACTTACACTTTAACATGGGATCCGAACCATGGTGGAGGCCTGGCATTCCACAAATTCACAAGCTGTGATTAATACACATCTTGTCAGAGGTGAAGGAAGGGTTTGGCCATCAGGTAAATTTGTGTCGGGACCGAGGAATGAACCCCGGACCCCAGCACAGAAGTCTGACACTTCAACCCTAGACCGCCAGGTCACCAATATGTTGTAATACTGTTAAAAAGGTTTATGACGTTTTTTTATCCTATGTGTATTAATAAACATTCAGATTTTTCACATTTATAATGTTGTTAAAAATATTAATATTAACAAAAAAAATGCATTTCTTTTTATTAAAAATTATTTATTAAAAAAATTTGCATTTCTTTTTATTAAAAATTATTTATTCATTACAATAAAAACTAATATGGGATTAAATGCTAATATTTTTTTTTAAATTTATATTCTTGAAAAAATTAATAATTAATAATAGGAAATCAACATATCAAGATCAATAATATCTAGAAAATAAATTAAACAGTTGTATATATAGGTTTCTTGTATAGACCTACAATTTAACTGTTAGAAGTGACAGCTGCTAAACACATGTTTTTGAAGATCATATGGTTCAGCGGAGGGATACATAATTTGGTCTAGTAACTTTTCAAAGCTGTGAGCTGTCAGTCAGCACCAAAGAAGTGGTGTGGGAGGTATAGCATGTTGCTCAGATTTTACTGCATAAAGGGTTTTAACATGTTCTTTCAACAACAAATACATAATCCAGTATGGCTATAACTCAAATAATAAATAGGATTAATTTTAGTACATATCAACATAATAAATATTTAAATTATATAGGTACACACACACACACACACACAAGTTTCCTTTCATTACTAAGGTATTCTCCAAATATTTACAAAGAGCAGCGCCTTTAAAATTGCTGGGTTCGAAAATTAGTAAACATTATTATTATTATTATTATTATTAGCACTGCATCTTGTGTCTTACTACCCGCTATACACACATTAGTAAACAAACACACACATATATATAGATATATATATATACCTTAGCCATGGCAAGATGTGCTACGGTAATATGAAATATATATTTGGGATGCATCTCTTGAAAAGCAGGATCCTGGAGCCAAACACCCCATTTTACCCCCCACCCCCACCCCCACGTCATCTTCTCTGGACAGCTTT
Source organism: Timema shepardi (assembly GCA_902151425.1). Lineage (NCBI taxonomy): Eukaryota > Metazoa > Arthropoda > Insecta > Phasmatodea > Timematidae > Timema > Timema shepardi. The sequence continues at coordinate 22,198 of CABFVX010003794.1, read as the reverse complement.
GAGTAAGGGTCCTTACCCTTAAATTACTAGGTACATGAGCTGCAGTACAAATATCCTAATTTTCTTACCAAGTACCATCTGGAAGGTCTGTGTGCATACCATAATCATACTATATAATATGATTCTGTTAGGGCTGTACAAAGTCCATTTTTTCAATTCAAAGCAAACTCAAATCAAATGTATGAAATATTCTTCATGTAAGAATATTTTTTCTCAATTGTTTTAAGCTTGAAAATATATTATATGTTGATAATATATATAATTTTATGCACTATTTGATAACTTTGAAATTATTTTACTACACAAATATTTGTAATATTTTATTTTACTCTGATAAAACCAGTTACTATTCCAACTTAGGATTTGATTAGATATTGATTTGTGATGTATATAAAAGTTTATGATGGCAATAATTGACCATAAATTCAATATTTTTGTTCTGCTGTCAATTTTATTGGCGAAACTTTATAATTGTCTAAGCAGGAAATTTTCTCAAATCAAATTTGAAGCTGATTAGCTATTTGTTTCAAAGCAAAGTTGAACTTTCAAAGCTTTCATCGCACACCCCTAATTAATATATTTTACCATAATAGTAGGCTTATGGTAGGAAAAAGGCCTTTCAGAAGCCTCTCTGTCTCAACTAAGAAAATCGGGCTATATGTAGTCACAGAGATTTCAGGATGATTTCCTAATGGCTTTGTTCACATTTGTAAGCCAAATGAGTTATTAATTTACTTATTTTTGTCTTCTAAGTAATTATAATTAATTTCTGGTTTGTATTGGGGAAAAAATATCAATTTCAACCAGTTATGTAACTTGGTTCATGCACAAAACATAGATATGTACTTCAGTAGTCACATGGTCTAAGGCTTCACTTTTGTGTTGAACTAGACTGCTAATTACAGGGAGCTCAGGGTTCGAACACCAGTCAGGTGTGATGAAGATGGTTTTCTCATAATGGTTTTCCACTCTTCCTCCATTCAAATGCGAGTACACTGCTTCTTAATTCAACATTCCTCATCCCTAACTCATTAGCATAATTGTTACAACCTGAACAGTAGTAAGATGTGGTGTTAGAAACTATTCCTACTAACTACTATCTTATTTAGTTAGAAAATACATTTGAAATGAAGTGTAACATTATTATTTGGCAAACAGGTATTATTACTTTTTTTTTGCCAAAATAAATAAAATATTTCTCCAGTAGCAACATAGTTTATTTTACTGCACATGTTAATATCAACAGATCTTGAATATTTGTCAAGGGTGTCCTGGAATTTTGTCAAAACTTTTTAAATAAAGAGAAAAATTTTTGACAAAATTTCAGGTCACCCTTGACAGATGTTCAAGATCTGTTAATATCAGCATGCGCATAAAACTAAACTCAATAAACTCTATGTTGCTACTGGAGAAATGTTTGATTTATTTTGACCAAAAAATGTAATGCTATTGTTATTATTATTATTATTATTATTATTATTATTAGCACCGCATCTTACTACCCATTCGGGTTATACGCACTTACGCTAATGTGCAATGGTAGGGTGATTGTGAGATGAAATGGAGGACCTACAGTTTAACGTGGAATCCGAACCACGGTGGAGACCTGGCATTCCTCACATTCACAAGATGTTTTGTCAGAGGTGAAGGAAGGGTTTGGTAATCAGATAAATCTTTGCCGGGACCGAGGATTGAACCCCGGCCGCCAGCATAGAAGTCTGACACCTTACCCCTAGACCACCAGGTCACCCGTAATGCTATTAAAACTGTAAAATTACTCGTGCTCCCTTCAGCCACACCTTAAATAAAGATACCACAGTGAATAACTATAAAAGTCAGACAATTTTAAAATGAGTCTCAAGGAAATATAGAGGGTGAGGTTTATAAAAATACTTTTTAAGTAAAAAATGTAAATTTGTCATGCAGATAGAAACATAACTCCAGATAACTAAACAAGTCTAAAAATTTAAAATTTCTAATTGGTAATCAGACAAAGGTAAAGAGGGGTGGAAGGAGCCTTAAATTTCCTAAATTAATAGAAACAATTTATTTTCATTGTGGTAGAAAACTTAATTCGGAAGGAAGAAAAACTGGCCACTTAAAATAACCAGAAGAATCTCAAAAATGTTAAATGAGTCCCTGGGATATAGGGGAAAAGGAGTGGAGGAAAGGGTATATAAAATCACTTTTAAATAGGGTATTACATTTAAATTTAGCAAGCAGATAGAAGAACTCTAGATAACAACATAAAAATAAAACACATTGGAGAAATGACTACTGGATCTGAGAGGGTCAACATTTTAAAAACTAATACAAAAACTGTGTCTCTCTGGTAGAGAACTGAAATCTATCAAGTGGGTTTAGGGACTATTCCAAATAAATATTAAGGTCTGTACATTTTACATTTCAAAATGTAATTCCGAAAGAAATAGAAAATACTGGTTAGGTAATATAATTAATTACATTTTCCAGGAATGTAGCTAGGGAACAATCTAATTAACAACCTACTAAGTATTTTATTTGTATAGGTGGGAGCTGGTAAAATGAGTTCTCTTTTTAATTGCCATAACTAGAAGAATAAACTACGTATCAGTGTGGTGGTTGGTGTAAGGACCATCCGAACTCCAATGTAGAACATTATTAGATGTAAAAATGAAGAACTAGAACATTGGAAGGAGCTCCTCACGACTGAACAATCGAGTCCTCCGGCGGTCAGTACAATCGAGTCCTCCGGCGGTCAGTACAATCGAGTACTCCGGCGGTTAGTACAATCGAGTACTCCGGCGGTTAGTTCAATCGAGTACTCCGGCTGTCTGTACAATCGAGTACTCCGGCGGTCTGTACAATCGAGTACTCCGGCGGTCAGTACAATCGAGTACTCCGGCGGTCAGTACAATCGAGTACTCCGTCTGTCTGTACAAACGGGTCCTCTCGACAGTCATTATGATAGGGTTCCGACATCGTGAGGGTGACCCTACGACCGGAAGTGCGGTGACTGCATGTGCTAGTATGACGTCACATGTCGCCCGGCCGAGTGCGTGCCAGACTGCACGGCTAGGGGAACTTGGTTCCGTTCCCACTGATGCGACAAGATGGAGTATATACTAGTTGCATCGTCTACCATCAGCTACAAACGCTTATCGGACGTGCACTCGCAAGACGTGCTATACTTATGTAATGTTTTAACAAGAACCATAGCTACAACTAGGGCCGATTTATAGCTGTGAAAACGCCGGGCCTATAAATTATTAGAGGCCTCAACATCAAACGAATATTTTGATTTCCACATTATTATTCAAGCAGATCTTGTACAATATTTGGTATTCCCACGACGCCAACTTTAGATTACAAAATTGACAGTCAAAATTTAGGTATATACCTAAATGTTGACTGTTCAGAAGTCGGCTGTGAGCTGTCAGTCAGCACCAAAGAAGTCATGGGCTAATGTAACTAAACTTGACCTTAACTTGGTAGACGAAAGGAAGGTAAAAAAAAGCTGAAAAAACCGCACGATTTCTGTGAAGCGTTAAATAAGGAAGGCACGCATGATGCGTCAGCGGGCCAGATAGCTATTATATATGAAACTAGTTTTAGTAACTTTTATAACAGTTAATTACTGTGACGTAATTTCAGAACAAACACAACACCCATTAATGCGTAGGTTTCTATTTGATTGATTAATATTACCAAGTCAAAAAGTAATAGGGATGACGGTAATTGATAAAAAAAATAAACCTGGCCTAGATTCGAGCACTAACCTCTTGTGTCGGAAATCTTATGTTACTTTGATCACTATCGACCCAACATTTTTCAGGTCACACTGCGCGGTTTGGCTCGTCATATTCTCCAAATAAGTTCATATTTATTCATTTGATTGTGACTAGGGGGACGTGTGCCCGAAATTCAGCTTTCGTTGTGTTAAATTTTCCTAATTAGTTGTTGAGCTACATTTTAAAGGGAAATTGCCTTTTCTAATAAAATAACTATAAACGCTGTAAATCGTGTACGTATTAAAAATTCACGATAAAGATTTTTAAGTGTTGGATATTTTAATGCAACACCTGTAATGTCACCAACACATGCACAAAGTACATAAATAATCGAAGTTAGACCTGCAGTCGAAATAATATGTATTCAACATTCGATTAGGTGACCTGGCGGTCTAGGTGTAAGGTGTCAGACTTCTGTGCTGGCGGCCGGGGTTCAATCCTCGGTCCCGGCACAGATTTATCTGATTACCAAACCCTTCCTTCACCTCTGACAAGACATCTTGTGAATGTGGGGAATGCCAGGCCTCCACCGTGGTTCGGATTCCCCGTTAAACTGTAGGTCCTTCATTTCATCTCACAATCACCCTACCATTACACATTAGCGTAAGTGCGTATAACCCGAACGGGTAGTAAGACGCGGTAATAATAATAATAACATTCGATTATATATAAAATCGAATGTTTTCACACATCATAAGAGGTTTAAACAAAATTTTCAAATATATTCATTTTCTCAGCCTTTTACGGCGTTCTAGATATGCATGCTAAATTACACAACCTTTCTTGACAGCAGATCGGTATTTTATTATGTTCAGCTGTACTCACATTGATAGGCACTGCGAGGAAGATCAAATGAGTTGAGAATCCAAATTATTGTACGTACCTAGCAGTTTACATTTAGCAGGCTTCTACTTCAATGCACACAGTTGTCTGTTCGCCATTTCCTTCTTTTTCCACCGCGTCTTAATACCTGTCCGATCTATATGCAAATATATTAATAACGCTTGTGGCATAAGGACGTGGAAGGTATTATTTAAAGGAAATGTATGCATGAACGTAGGACAAATTTAATTTCGAGGGTGGGTTTCAAAATCGTAAGTTTACGACACGATGTTATGACTTACCGTACGTACCATTAAACCCTAAGAAACAACATTGGTGGAACTTTGTGTGGGAAGGGAAGAGGGGAAGAGCAAGTAACCACTCTTCTACCCCCATCTTCCTCAGATTACACCCTTTTAAAAGCTATTTAGAATATTTATAAAAATACACATAAATATGTCATCTACCTGAATTATAAAGTAATTCAATATTCTCATTTGCTAATCAGCCAGTTAAACGTCAGTACATTTATTCAGAGGTGGTGTGGTTTTGACAAAAATAAGTACCTGCGTGTGGGGAAAAAAGCATTTTTCTTGGTTCAGGTTCATATTTATTATCTAATAGAAATATTGCACTATTGTAAGAGAATCGTGCATGGAGAATAAAGTAGTCGATTTTAAAATATCTTCCCCCCTCCCTCTTATAGCCTCTGAACCACCACTGTTACTATTTCAATTTATCTATTTTATTTTCTATTGAGGGCCCATAGCACAGGCTACTTTATCTCTGTTCTAATCCGGCACTGAGGCCTACCATGAAACAAATAATTATATTGGTACCTCACCTCTTTCTAAAAACTGTCATCATTATATAATGTCTCTGTGAAAATGTATTTAATAAAAAAATAATGTGTTAAGTTGGGTTATATAAAAGCGTTTGTGAGTCGGCTGAGAAATGTTACGAACAATTTGTTTATACAATGTTATTACCAAACTTAATATCCAGTTTATTGAGATGAGAGGAGAGAATAAGTTTACATAAACTTTCATTTAGGTTTTCGTGGATGTTTTCTAGCAAATAATTATATTTAGAACCTCTTCAGAGATTATCTCAATATTTTTAATTATATTGAGCATACAATAACCAAACCATTGAATCTTTCCTGACCCATTGTTTTTTATTTTTATTTATTTAGGGGTGTGGTATCGATAACGTATTAGTATCGAAATAAAAGTATCAATGACAGTAAATATCTGTATCGAACCGTAAACAAACTTTTCTGTTTCGTTTGCTTGGGGCACCCTTATGTTGACTGAGTTCATTGAGTTCTACAAACGCTTATCTTGTTTAGTTTGTGATGACCGTGCTCATTGATAAAGTAAGGGGTAGTAAGTAGACTGATCATCACTCACCCCGCGATTATCTAAAATAGAATGAATGCTAGAGTTGCTTCTTGCTGGCCACGCAGAAAATGAATGAGAGTGTCATTTGTTATCGCTTCACAGTCCACCTTAATAAACATTTAATCCCAGCATGAATGAAGAGAGCAAAATAATTGTTTCTTTCGATACCAATCCGATACTGGAGCGTGATTATTGGAATCATTAAAAGTATCGAGTAAAAATTATTAGTATCGAAAGGAAAATATCGATATTAGTAAAGTGTCGATACTTTTTCACATCCCTACTCCCAAGGACTCGACTTGACTCAAGGAGAGCAGCGAAATTCCAAGTCTAAGGGCGGCCGCACATCATATGCGTTCAAGAGTCTGGAGTTTCTGTGTTTGTAGATTTATATTCTACACTCGAGCCCCCGAGGGCGCTGTGTCCCACTTCTTTGTGGGGCTCTCTGGTAGCTCCGACACTAACCCGAATTATAACAATTTTCAAACTGGCCCACCCCATTAAAATCGTTGCCACATGTGTAATTTGACATCATTAAATATGAACACGTGGGGCACAATCTACTGTATAAACTTGAACTTTTTGCAAAACATGGTTGTCCAACTAGTTGCACCTTTTGACCTACTCTGCTGTTGTAACTTCTGATATCAGGTGACGTAATCCTTTTCGCGACCTGCTCAACCTGTTCTCGACTGACTTCATATTATATGTACTCATCAGCCGCCAGGCACATCCACCTGCACCAATATTTACTTCACTGGAACCCCCATTGTTCTTCTAAATTGTTCCAACACGATTGTTTTTATCGCATTTACTTAATTTTCCTTTATATAAAGGTACTAAGCTCTACTTGAAGGGCCTCGGTTGAATTGTAGGGGAAAGAGCCTATTATCAGACGCGCACGCCTTGCTTCAATCCGCATACTCGAACTTCGCCCGACATAACCACAACCACATCATTTAAGTTAAACAGAATAATCTTTTTGTTAATGTTAACCATAAAACTAATAATAGGTGTAAACTATTCGGTTATTCGAACCTGAGGTGATAACCAGGAATAATATTGTTTTATGAGTTAAACATTCTATAGTTTATTTCTTTTTGATTAGAATCAATTCGCGATCCTTACCGGTAGGTACGTGGAGCGCTCACCTATTCTTGTTTGCCGCTGACAATATAGCCCAGGGCTCGAATACCAGTGTACCAAGAGCAGTTTATATTAATTGCTCTCCACTCTCTCTCTCTCTCTCGACACAGATTCGGGTACATTTCCTCTTCGCTATACCTGATAATTGTGAATCTACAACCCGAAGTCTAGTCCTGGTGTTATCCATCGATCCGGAGCAGCGCATGTAGGCCTACTCTGTCCTTTGAATGGTTAGTGGCGCCCACCCTCAGCACATGTTCTAGGAAAGAGGCAAACAACTGAAAGGGCGGTAGTTTCACCATTTATTTCCGCACTGAATTTCTATGAGCGATTGGGAAAGATCCTACAAATGTTGCCTTTCGGGGATATTTTAAATGCGTCTATCTCAAATGGATAGGGAAGCGCAGATTAAAAATAAGTGTCTATTCTGCAGTAAGTTTGCGCGCAGTTCCAGATATACTTTTTTATTTTCTTAAAAAAATTGTCTAGCAGTGTGTTTTACTACCCGTTCGGGTTATACGCTTATGCACTAATTGCGCTAATGGATTTAGAGATAAGGAAGGTTATATTTAGAGGATGTGTACTCGCATCTACATGGGAGGATAATGTAAAACCACTTGTTAAAAACCATCGTCGGTACACCCGAGCGAGATCCGCACCTCGATTTCCCCGTCATTGGCAGTCTAGTCTGCTGCGAGCGTGACACCTTAGACCATGCGGTCACAGAAGCCAGTTATATTTGTTTTTTGCTTACTGTATTCTCATTGTTTTCATGAAAACATAACGTGATTTATTAAAATTAATTGTTTGTAGTTAAATCCAACTTATCCGATTTGTAATACTCTTGCTAATATTATTGCCCAGTGCGCTCCCTAACTATGTGGAGTCTCATTTTAGTAGTATGCCCAGGAAACTGTTCGCAGCGGCCGACCATGCCAAGGCTTCACATAGGTATCTTCAAGAGCTCACAATCGACATGGGTTTGACTTCCCCTCCAAAGGAAGTTGTGCTATGGATTTTCGTTGTTCAAGAAAAATAGGTCGACCCTGGCTGGAGTTTTACTCCTTAACATCGGGTCCTGAGGTGAGCACTTTACCCAAAGACACCCCCCACCGCCCCCCACACAAACATATATATATTATATACATTCTGGACCCATCCGAAATGTTCGCGCGTCAAAATTTTCAACTTGGCTTTATGGACTGGAAGATTTAACGCTCATGGTTGGATAGTTTCACTCCCCCTCTTCCGCTACATTTTTCCTGGGTACCGCGTCTTACAACCCGTTCGGGTTATACGCTTTAAGTACTAATTACGCTAATGGATTAGGAATTGGGGAGGTTGAATTAGATGAAGTGAACCCGCATTTGCGTGGAGGGAGAGTGGAAAACCATTTAGGAAAAAACCTCCAGTTCATCCGACCGAGATTCGAACCTCGATCTCCCCGTCCTCAGCAGTCAAGCTCAACACGACAAGCGCGTTAGCCAACTACGCCACCGAGGCGGGTTTCTTCTGGTAGAAAGAACAGTTTTAAAAATATAAACATAATGTTTTGTGGTCTACATTGATAGCATTTTACTTAATTATTAATGATATCAATATACTACTATAAAGCCACATGGCTGACTCACTCACTGACATTAATGTTTATCCGCTTCCAGATGAGCTAGAAACTTGAAATTTGGCAAACTTATAGCCTGTAACCGAACGGAAAATTCCAAAAAGTAAAAAAAAAACAGAAAAAATTAAAAATGTGGGAGCAACTTTAAAGTCGGTGCGGACCTTTCTTTGAAGGTCTCTTGTGGCTAAACGGTAAGACCTATCAAATAACGGCTCTGGAATGACAATAGTTTACATCCATCTGCAAAGAAAATTCACTGGGGGCTTAGGGACGGAGCCCCCAACAAGCAAAGCGAGTATATAATTATATCGAATATAAGATGTAAATCATATTAGGCCTACTTAAGGAATGGACATATGAAAATAGTTTTACTTACACTTGAGCGGGTCACCTACTGTTCTCCCTACCAGAATCTTACCATATTTGTTTTAGTTATTCGCATATTTACACTAATAAAACAAGGACGAGAGAGGTAGAATTTAGAGGGTGTGTGCCCGAAACTACACATTTGGAGGAAGAGTGGAAACTATATTATGAAAATAAACACCAAAGTATACAGGGTTGGTACTTGAACCAAGACTTTACAGTCACTGGCAAACCATACTATAAGGCATTCACGACCTAAGTTTACCTGAATTACAGCTCGAAATGTTACTGGAAGTAATCCCTAATATATCACTACGCCAACAGCTGACATCTATCACTTTGGATGACTGTAATAAAAACAGTTGGTAATATATTAATGTGAGAGTTAACCACAGTAATTTAGGCCAATATTATTTATATATTTATTTAAGGTTGGACACAAAGTTTATTTATAGTTTTATTCCCCCTAAAAAAATATTCACACCACTTTCACAAAAACTTCTAACGAACATAGCCTCAAAATGGCGACTGACGAATTTAAACCATATGATTGAACATAACGGTAAACAAGTTTTTTACAATGATGCAGACACACAGTTGATGAAAATACTTTATTCAGTTAAATATTTCAAAATACGATAAAATAATCATAAAACCATGTATTGTATGTAAAAAAATGACAACAATTTTCTCTTTTCCAAGTAAATACGATGCCTGTATTGAAAGGTATTGATGTATGCACTATATTACACAAAATATTTAAACCATATGATTGAACATAACGGTAAACAAGTTTTTTACAATGATGCAGACACGCAGTTGATGAAAATACTTTATTCAGTTTAATATTTCAAAATACGATAAAATAATAATAAAATCGTGTATTGTATGTAAAAAAATGACAACAATGTTCTCTTTTCCAAGTAAATACGATGCCTGTATTAAAGGGTATTGATGTATGCACTGTACTACACAAAATCAGTAACGTTCCAAAACGAAAAATAAGTACTTTTAATTATGTTTAAAATATTGTTTCAAGTTAGATAAAAATAAATTATTTAAGAAAATAAAATAGTATGAGAAAACTTAAGTTTACGTTATTTTAAATGTAATATATAACAGGTAATTAAAGATCTTTACATTTATAACAAAACTGTGATCTTTTACAAGTGTTGGCAACCCAAAACCTAAACATATGGTTTTCGAACTGTCATCCAGGTAAAAACCTATCGAGAACGGAATATACCTCTGCGATTTTCATATTTGTCAGCCATAAGTGAGACCGAGACAGATCAATGAAAAGCTAACTTGCTCTATTCTGTACCAGAACATATAGGGCATTGTAAACACTATATCGGGCGAGATTATCAATCAAAAGTGTCATCCCACTCTTCTAATGGTACTTGCTGCCATTGTTTGCAATAAAGTACCTTCTGATAGCTGTCATTTCCACTCCCATCCTAGAGGAGTTAGTTCTAACGGTACCTGTACATTGTTCTCATCACTCAGTAGAACATTCATTGGTCAGGTATCATCGGAAATACATTACCATGGGAGGTATAGCCACATTTTGGTAGAAAATATATTTTGAAAGGCATTTTTTTATTTACCAGGATCCTACTATATAGTCATATTCTGGTAAGAAAAAAGGTATATAAATTGCTTCAGCCTATCAAAATATTACTATATATATAGACTATACATGAATGGTCAAATGGGGACAGATGCCGGATAGCATATCACAGGTACCATTTAAACAAGCTCTGTCTATACTGGCAACTCCCCACGACACGTCACTGCTATGCTCTATTGCAGTAATGTGAACTTTGGGATGGCAATCTTTGTTGACGTGAGTCTATTATATTGTTTTCTCTCTTGGTTCATTTTCTTACATCTTTTACTTGGAAAATAAACAAGATCATTTCCCTAAACGCCTCTATTATTTAAAGAAACTCATGGTCTTACCACCTCGTTTCCTCATGAATAAAAAAAAAAAGTCAACTCTTGCTCGAGAAAAGAGAATATTTAAAACGTTTTCAAGCCAAACTACTGCAATAGTAGTTAAAGGAAATAAGAATGTCGTGATGTTAAAACAGAGAGAGAAGGAAAAAGTTGTCACCTTGTGTGACTTTCTCTTTCAGAGTATTCGTCTTAAGGGTGTTAAAACTAGTTTTGAATTGTAAGGTACGAGGGAAAAGGGGGGAAATTCAAATTTTAGCTCAAATTGAATTAGTGCTGCTATCTATTATACAACCATGATACCTTTCAAATGCAATTTATATTATAGCTACAAGAGATCTATGTCATATTTAAATTATTAGAAAATAAATGTTACGAAGCACTGCACAGATTTTCTCTCGCTTTTATCTTCAAATATACATTTACTAAAAGCTCGTTAGGATTTGTTAAACGAAATAGGTCTACACATTGTTGTAGAAACACTACACCAAAGATCATATATGAAATAATATACACTGTTACTCTATGGCATTAGGAACTAGGAACACCATAACAGAAATATTGAGAAAAGAGCATAAGAATCAAATTAATTTTCAAAGACCTGAATTAAAAAGTATATATAGTTGCTTATAGCTCAGAAACTATTGGTTTTATAAAAATATATTTCAAATAAAATGTTTTTATCTCTAACAAAATTAAAACTTTACAATGATAAGTTATTTCATATCTCAAATAGTTGTAGAGAAACGTTCAAAATTGGAAAATTTATCCTGTGTAAGGTACCATCAAAGCCATTTTCACGAGAAAATGAGAATAGCCATCTGGTTTATAAACAGTGCCTGGATATAAAATTTAATCAAAATCGTTAAAACGAATTTTTGAGAAGATCGTTTAATTCTCTTTTTGCCCTTCAGCAAACTACCCTTAATTTTAGGTTTGGATATCTAATTACAAAAACCCCTCGGAGGGAAAACCCCAGATACCAAGTTAGAACCCAATCGGTAAAATAGTTTCGGTTCTAGTTCAAGATACAGACAGACAAACATCATTGCGAAAACCACCTTTTTCTTTTTTTAGGGGGTCATGAAACGTCAGCATTTATCAAAATCTCGAGTTCACTTTTTTGACGATCACAATACGTCTCTCTCCGAGGTGTCGAGAGAAAGTAAAAAGTATTTCCTGGCATCTTTATGAGGTTTGAGATATAAAAGTTGTAATGGAAAATGTCTGTAATTTGACTTTCCCCCCGATACATTTATCCTTCAATTACATTGAACACATACTAAGAAGCCATGATTGTTCAAAATAACGATACCCAATTATTATTTTTTATAAACCTTTGTAGAAATATACAACCTTTATAAACTGTGATATTTGAGGATTGGGGATTTGACTTAATTTGGAGAAATCCGATATTTCCGGACTAAATTCGTACTCCTTCATCTTTCATAGACATGAATTAATTCCCAAAAACTGTTAAATTTGGGAGGTATTTGGCAACAAATGAGCGTGTTTGTTGACGGGTGTTTTCTCACATGAAATGGAACCAAACACACAAAATATCACGGATTAAGGACTGTACTCATTGCTTGGTAAAAAAAAAGTTACCAAATATATAAGTAAAATCTCAATAAATATGTTAAAAAGATTTTTGAAGAAAATATATATTTTTTAATGAAAGGACAAGAGTAATGATTATTTCAGAACACAAATGTGTTAATCGAGAGAGTGCAAATGTTTTCCCAACAAAAACAAAAGAAAATGTTAAAAACGATCGGTAACCCGTTTGAACATCCTTAAAGGTGACTAACAAGAGTGGGAAGAGGGAAAAAAAATAACGGGTTCCCCCGCGCTTTCTTCAAGAGGTGTGGGTATATTAGAAAAATACGGGGGTAAAAGTCGTCTTGTTGCGGTAACAAGGTCTTGTTATAACCCCCCTTCCCACCCCCATATAAACTCCCTTAGAGAACATCACTCAAGCGACTCGTGGAAAATATACCTCGGGCACACGAAATATGCATGGATATTGCTTCCTTTGGGACTAAGAGAACAGAAGAAAGGAGGAGGTAGTCAAGATAAAAAAAGAAAAGGACCAAAATCAACCGTGCCTTTTTTTTTTATTATCGCACGCGAAAACTTTTTAGCGAGGAAGCTTGTCTTCAAAGTGTATTATAATGTAAAATAAGATGAACCGGAATGGTTGTTAATGTGAGTTAAGGCTAGGAGGTTTGACATAACTTTATATTTATATAAAAAAAAAAGAAGGAAAAAAAGTAAACTAAGCATCTTATATCATATAAAAAATCTACTTTTACTGGATTTACTTAAACCAATCAAATGACATATAAATGATATATATATATATATATATACATCAAGCTAATTGATTACTAGGCTATATTTTTGAGCTAGACATATCTCTCTATAGCAATATCAAATTTCTGAGGTAATTTAAGAGTTAAATTACGTTCCCTAAATTGGTTTATTATTAAAAATCTGTTGAAGATAAAACTAAAATTCATGCGAGACTTATTTAAAAAATATATATTACCAGATATATTGGGGTTTTAATTATTTATTAGCAAAATCACAAATAAAGATATTAATTGGTTCTTATTAGGGCTCTGCGAGTACTCGTATTACGAGCTTCGAGCCGAGCTCGTCGCTTAAGCTCGAGATCGAAAGTATTGTAGGATCGTCATTTTCGAGCTTCTACTTGATAAACTTAATAATAAAATTTTAAATCACAATAGTAAGCATAATCTATTTAATTGAAAAAAAATATCAGCATTTACACTTTTAAATCATTCGATTACCTAACAAATTGTTAAAAATTAATTTCAATTTTCACATTAATAACGTAATAGAGCCTTTATAACCACTTTCGACCGGTATTTTTTTTATGATCGTCCATTTTGAATTATTCTTGATTGAAGTTGTTTACTTGTATTGCCACGAAAAAGCAATGGAAATAAAAATAGCTAAGAAGATTACTAAATAAGTGAATGATTCTTTTTACTTTTTTTACCTGGTCCCTTTCTAAAATAATAATTTATGTCAAATTAAAAATGTAATATTAAGAATATATTACTGTATTAAATGTTTTCAAACTTAAAATATTTAAAACTCGTATTAATTAACACGTTTAATTACAAAACAAGCTCTAGTTTAGTTACTATTTAGTCATAGAATCATGTTGTTTAACCTGTTTAAAATCAATGTTGATCTTATTTATTGCAATACCTATTTTTACCAAACTTACCACATTTATATAAAAAATAAATTGTTTGCTAGACATATTATTTTAGTCATATTATCTTTAATTTCAAAGTATCAGCATCAACTTTTATAAGCAATAAAAATTGAATTGAAGTAAATTTCTCAATAAAATAATGTCCCGTACAACGCGCATGTGCAACTGCACATAGAGGAATGAAAATGGAACAGAAGACGTGATCATGCACGATTACAGTAAAGAATAATAAATGAAATACGAAACACTTCAAATTTCTAGTTGTTTATGACTCTTACGTTTTCTTATAGGATAAATTGAGTTTCTGAATCATATTTTGGGGAAATACTAGCTTATTAAAATGTCAATTTTATTAACTTTTTATCAATATAGTGTATAAACACACTACACTAATGTAAAGTGATATTGAAGGAAGCCAACCTGAAAGGCTAGTTAGGTTAGGCCTGGATATAAACACACTTTTTTTTTCTTTCTACTTTTACACTTCCCACTTCTTCAAACTTCCACAGCTGCACATTGTTTTGAATTTTCGGAAGTATTTATTTTTCATATGAAAATACATTAATAAAAAAGTAATATTCCCGAAAATTCAAACTAATGTGCAAATGTGGAAGTTTTAACGAAGTGGAAAGTGTAAAAGTTTAAAAAGACATGAAGATAGAAGTA
Source organism: Timema shepardi (assembly GCA_902151425.1). NCBI lineage: Eukaryota > Metazoa > Arthropoda > Insecta > Phasmatodea > Timematidae > Timema > Timema shepardi. The sequence goes on along the minus strand of CABFVX010003794.1, from coordinate 7,192 downwards.
TGCTTGTCCCTATCTAGGCCTAACCTAATTATCCTTTCAGGTTAGCTTCCTTCACTATCACTTTACATTAGTGTAGAGTGTTTCTACACAGTCTTATTATATATTACAATTACAAGCAATTTTTTTTTTCTTTCAAAACTACGGTATTTACTCTTTATAAAAATGAGTGTCATTCATATTTTAAGAACATGTATTTTAATATACTTTATAACACTTTATAATTATGAATATACTCGGACTTGACTCTTTAACTCGGGAGCTTTTAGAAATACTCTACTCGGGTTCGACTCGAATGAAAAAATCCAAGCTCGCAGACCCCTAGTTCTTATAATACAACATTTATTGAATGGTCCCAGTGGTGCAGGAACGGGGGAATATGGGGGTAAATTTTACCCCCCTTAAAAATTGAGGGAATTAAAAAGTAACATTTTTACGCCCCCCCCCCCAAATTTTGCAATAAAACTTTTAGATAATATAAAGATCTTGTTGAGGCAAGATACAAAGTTCCCACTAAACATAGTAAAAATAAAATGTACTTGGAACACACACTGTTGGAAAATTCTGATATTGATACCAACTACATCAGCTACTGCAGAAAGAAGTTCTTCAATGCATATACGAATAAAAAACCATCTTCGCTTCACTATGAGGCGACAAAATCACTCATGTCTGCTGAATGCATACCCCGAGAGGCTCAACAAATTTGAAATTACAAATCTCGTTAGTGCTCTTAGAGCTAGTAATGAATAAGGGGAAAAGATGTAAGGTATGTAGGCCTAGTTCATTACGCATTACAAATTAATTTGTGTTGGCGGGCTACAGGGTCAGTTCTGATAACAGGATCAAATTAAATTAATTAAAAAATGACATCCTGGACACGGGTATCGAACCCATGAACTTTTTAATTGGTGCTTGAAGTCAAAAGTCCCGTTTTAATTTCCCGTGCACCTATATTAACTTTTATTCTATTCCTAAGCACTCGTCTTAGTTTGGGAGTGTAAGGGACCCGAGAAACGGTAACTGTTTCCGCAATTTTTATAACAAAACTTTTTTTTTGACAAAATAAATCAAATATTTCTTCATTACAAACATAGAGCTTGATTTTATTCACACTGTGATATCAACAATCGTTGAATATCTGTCATGAAAATAGAGGCATTAAACGAGAAACTTTTTAATGGAAAAAGTTGACATTAAATTCTATGACAGCCTTGACAGATTTTCAAGAAATGTTTAATTTACCATGCGAAGAAAATTAAACACTATGTCCCTACTGAAGAATAGTTATGTAATTTCGCTTGATGGAAAAAAAAAGGGGGATTTTGCTACAAAAACACTTCCCTTAGCTTGTGTTCCCTACACTCGGATTTTGCTACAAAAACATTTCCCTTAGCTTGTGTTCCCTACACTCCCACCTTGGGGTACCATCTACTTGAAAGAAAATATCTCCACACTGTTACATTTATTAGAGTTAGGACAGTTTTGAAGCCCTAAAACCACAAAAACAATCTTTACGTATCTTAAAAAGGTTCTGTAAAAATATGTTTTATTTGAGGAACGCCGTTGTTATAACGTTAATGTTATCTCAGAACTAACCCATTTCGTGTGCAAATTTGCTGAAAACGAGCTACTCTCCCCTCAACATGATTTATTTATGGATTATAAAACTTAAAATATAAAGTTTTTAATCCTATAAGGGCAGGGCATGTACGTTTTATACCTTTTGGAATTGGCGTGAATAACATTTCATAATAATAAACAATTTTTTAGATAATGCAGGATATTTGGGCTTCTACAACTCGTCTCTTTGCTATATTAAATCAGAAACTAAATATAAAATGTTGTAAATGTCAGGACAATTTTGCTGAGCTACTATGTCCAGAGAGTTTTACTTTCCGTTAAAATGAACTGTTACATAAGATAACGTTGGCTATATTCTTAAACCCTCGTCTCTTAACGCACGTTAAACTCTTGAACAATCCGATCGTGAACCAAGCTTTGCTCGCCTTGCAATATTAATAATTTTATGGGTCACGCGCGCAGTGTGTTCTTGATTAATTTGGTAGCAACTTGTGTTTCCCGCAAAAGACAAGGGCTGAAAGGTTGGTAATCAACCGTGCGTAGCTTGGAAACAGCGAATAATTCATCATCACCAAACCGTGATTTTAATGAACGTCATCAAGTCTTAAGTTTTGCGGTTCAGGTCTGTTATGACGTTCCTGTGAGTCTTTGAATGATTGGTGAAGGGGGGCGGGAGGGAGGCGAGTACCAGCTGTGGTCCAATTATTTCTCTGACCCGTGGTTTTTAACCTGTGATACGCGTACCACTAAGAATACCCAGCACTTTTACTATGATTTAGTAATGATGGTCTTTATTTTTGGTCCAAGTTAACCTAATTTGAACCTAACTTAAAAAGGTGTTGTTTTATTAAAACAAGTCTAGATTTCTACTTAGTAATGTATTTTAAGTATTATAATCAAAATTTTCTTTTTATTTATTTATTTATTTTTCTATTTATAAACAACAAATAATTTTTATATGAGGGACGTGCAAAGTTTTTAAAAGTTTTGGCTGGAATAATGTGCATTGATCGCTGTAATCTGAAAAGTAAAATATTTAACTAGCTGTGTTTGATTAAATATTTTAATTAAAATAATACAATTCTCCCTAAGTTAATAAGTTCGTTAAAAAAACACTATTAGGGTATACGAATAAGGAAAATATTTTATATTTATTGAAACAAATAAACGCTTGTGATAATAAAGATAATCTTTTTAATGAGCGGGTAATCAATCAATTTTTTTTTAAAATCCCTGGTTTTAAGGGCCAGAACGACTAACCATAAATCTGGGAGACTGGTTTCATCAGGAGTAGGATCCATTCGCCATAAGAGTGAGGTTAACTGACAGCAGAAGATGTAATAACAGTTAAAAGAAAAACACAATTAAAAACAAAATGTTTGGTGTGAAAGTTTTGACTCACAAAAGTGACAGCAAATCAACACATGATCTTCAAGATCATATGACTTGTCAAGAGCATAGCAGCATTAGATGACAAACTTTTTTAAATGAAGAGAAAAATCTGTCATTAAATTTTAGTAAACCCTCGATGGATATTTAACAACTCTTCAAATCGCCATGGGAAAAAATTAAAATATATGTTTGTACTGGAAAAAAAATTGATTTCTTTTGACCAAAATAAGTTTTGCTAAAAAAACCCTGCAAAACCCCTGCATACGCATTACCTACATCCTCGTCTCGGATCAGATCCTCAGATACTTTTTAATAAAACGTAAATTTATAGAACCAAAACAACTAAATTTTTGAACTTAATTAAGTTGAACCTAATAATCACGTTTCAAATTTCAAGTAGATGTGAAGATATTTTTTATTTATTTCCACGTGATACTCGTCTTAATAGCCGTCCCGAACATACAGAGCTTTACACAGATGTAAGATTGATATAAAAAAAGCGCCATATCATCAGCCCTCAATCGAGCTATGGTGGGTGCAGTCTGTTGGCTAAGATAGTGCCAAAATCTGAGGATAGAAGGTACTATATGATCAGCACAACGAACCTTAGCCGTTGATCTCAGTTTTCTAGATAATAACTGTTACTCTTTCATTCAAGTAGTTATACATTTGTCCTCTTGAGTTGACTCTGTTCCAAATTTCACTGCTTCCCCGAGAATCCGGAAGCATCTGGGATCCAACTCAGGACTCTGACCAATATACCATAGAGGCAGTCGCGGTAGGAACAAGGAAAGTGTAATATAGAGGAGGTAATCCGGCATTTGCGTAGAAAGAAAAGAGAACACCACTCTCCATGCACTTATCCGAGATTCGAACCTAGACCTCCTCATCACCGGTGAACCATACCTGACAAGACTTGACACCTTTGTACGCGTGACCACTGCTGATAGTATTATTTTATTGTATTCTCTTTTAATTTTGCCGTTACAATTAATAAACTAAAGATGATATTTAGAAACTATGTCACTGCGTATCAAGGAGAAGTCACACGGGGCCGTCGCCATTTTATCCTCGCAGATCTCACGGAGAACTCATTCAGGCACTTTCACACGCGCGGAGAACTTTCTCTCAGACTCGCTCACACGTCACTTTCACACACGACCCGATTGCAATACGCGTTGCGTAACTTCACAAGGGAGTCAAGAGTAAAATTGGCATTATTTTCTCTTGTGTGATGTACACTCCTTATACCCATCTATGGCATTTCCTCCCCTAGGGGCTCCGATAAACACCACACTAATTTAAAACCCTTCTCACACCCTTAAGTTAAGGCATTTCCTCCCCTAGTAGTTCCTAAAGACAACTCACTCCTTTTAAACCCTTCTCACTCCTCTGAGCTAAGGTATTTCTTCCTAAAGACAACTCACTCCTTTTAAACCCTTCTCACTCCTCTGAGCTAAGGTATTTCTTCCTAAAGACAACTCACTCCTTTTAAACCCTTCTCACTCCTCTGAGCTAAGGTATTTCTTCCTAAAGACAACTCACTCCTTTTAAACCTTTCTCACTCCTCTGAGCTAAGGTATTTCTTCCTAAATACAACTCACACCTTTAAAACCTTTCTCACCCCCCTGAGCTAAGGCATTTCCTCCCCTAGTAGTTCCTAAAGACAACTCACTCCTTTAAAACCTCTCTCACGCCTCTGAGCTAAGGTATTTCTTCCTAAATACAACTCACACCATTTAAACTCTTCTCACCCCCCTAAGCTAAGGCATTTCCTCCCCTAGTAGTTCCTAAAGACAACTCACACCTTTAAACCCCTTCTCACACCCTTAAGTTAAGGCATTTCCTCCCCTAGTAGTTCCTAAAGACAACTCACTCCTTTTAAACCTTTCTCACCCCTCTGAGCTAAGGTATTTCTTCCCCTAGTAGTTCCTAAAGACAACTATCTCCTTTTAAACCTTTCTCACCCCCCTCTGAGCTAAGGTATTTCCTCCCCTAGTAGTTCCTAAAGACAATTCTCTCCTTTTAAACTCTTCTAACCCCCCTGAGCTAAGGTATTTCCTCACCTAGTAGTTCCTAAAGACAATTCTCTCCTTTTAAACTCTTCTAACCCCCCTGAGCTAAGGTATTTCCTCCCCTAGTAGTTCCTAAAGACAACTCACTCCTTTTAAACCCTTCTCACCCCTCTGAGCTAGGTCATTGAAACCACTGGTGTAGGAAAGAACACCTCTTTGGTCTAGTTGTCAGAGTTACTGGCTACAGATCCAGAGGTCCCGGGTTCGATCCCCACCGCTTTCAAAACGTACAGTATCTGTGAAGCAGTGGCTCTGGTACGGAGTCAAACACAGCCTCGTGAGAGCAAAAGTACGGCCTCTTGGTCGGTATAGCTCGCGTGTGGGCTCACACCATGGAGGTCAGTAGTAGAGGAAATACCTTAGCAAGGATGAGGATAGTTTGTAAGGAGGGGGCTTACCTTTACAGACAGCAGTATGGCCATATATTATTTATAAGTTAAATTCTTCACCATGCAAGGTAGACTCCACCTCCTTTCAAGGTAAACAAAGTAAACATTCTGGTCAGATACGACTGGCTCGTCGGGGTTTTTAAGGCCGCCCGATGACGGGGAGATCGGGGTTCAAATCATAGTCGGGTGTAATGGGGGTGGGTTTTTTTTCTAAATAGTTTTCCACTCTACCTCCACTCAAATGCAAGTACATTTCTTTAAACTCAACTGTCCTCACCACTAACACTTAAGCGTAATTAGTTCATATGCGCATAGCCAGTACGGGTATTAGGAAGTGGTGGGGAAAAAAAACTTTCACAAAAGGTAAAATGATGAAGACAGTGAATTTTAAGAAGATTCCTCAAGATTATTATTATTATTATTATTATTATTATTATTATTATTATTATTAGCACCACGTCTTACTACCCGTTCGGGTTATACGCACTTACGCTAATGTGTAATGGTAGGGTGATTGTGAGATGAAATGGAGGACCTACAGTTTAACGTGGAATCCGAACCACGGTGGAGGCCTGGCGTTCCCCACATTCACAAGATGTCTTGTCAAAGGTAAAGGAAGGATTTGGTAATCAGATAAATCTTTGCCGGGACCGAGGATTGAACCCCGGCCGCCAGCATAGAAGTCTTGACACCTTACCCCTAGACCGCCAGGTCACCGATTCCTCAAGAGAGTATGAGAAAACACCCCCGAAGCACACTATTATAAAGTTATTACTAGTAACGTCCTAAGTTCTTAAACACATCATTTATTCCCTTCTTTGTTATTTTTCTCTAGACAGACATAATACTTATCTACATGTTCCAGTGAAGTTGAACTGAGGGGGAGGGGGGAAGGGCTGTAAAGGGGTGAGAGGACACCGAACAAACTGTACAAACTGAAATATTCAGGAGCTACCGCCCAATAACGGCGGGTTCTTAACCCCTTCTCACCCTTTCACAAACCACCCCCAATAACTTTCTTACAAAAATACCCCTATTTTGTTTTATCGGGCATTACACATGAACCCAGGTGACGATAGGAGAGGATATGTAACATATTGCAAATTGAGCCAATCTTTCGAGGTGGGGGTGTTTGGTTTGGGTCCAAGTGCTACTGGTATTACTATTATTTTATATCGCTCTGTGAACTTGCATGTTTAGGCTAGAGGTTAGCTCGCCTGAATTTCTCCCTTTAGCCAACAAAATGGGTAAACAAAAGTGGTCCTAAAATGAATAATTGGCTAAAAAAAAAGTACAGAAATAATTACTTTAGTACCCACTTCAGTGGTCGAATGGTCTAAGGCATCACTATCGCAGTAGACAGAAATGCCGATGACACAGGGAGAGCGGAGTTCGGATCCTGGTAGGGTCTACTGAGAGCGGTTTCTAAATGATTTTCCACTTTCTCTCCACGAAAATGTAGGTTCATCTCCTCTAAATTTTGCCTTCCTATTTCCTAACACATTTGTGTAATTAGTACCTATGCGTACCCGGGCGGTTAGTTAGACTAGGTGCTAAATATATATTTGTTGATATATTTTACACTCCCTTTTCCTTTTCTTACCCAAAGTAATTTTCAGAATGCGCCACTGCACTGACTCATCAGCTATCTGAATAAACCGGTGCAGCTAAATAAACAAATGTGTTCGCTTTATAATAACGGCGGTTTATGTTCATATGATCTTCTATAAGCGCACGTTCTAAAATAAAAACAAG
>CABFVX010003793.1:57531-77879 GCA_902151425.1 Timema shepardi | reverse complement strand
GTTTAACGTGGGATCCGAACCACGGTGGAGGCCTGGCATTCCTCACATTCACAAGATGTCTTGTCAGAGGTGAAGGAAGGGGTTGGAAATCAGATAAATCTTTGCCGGGAATGTTCATATGCAAGAACCAGCATCAAACATCAAAGCATGGCCAGTTAGTGAGTCTATAGGCCGATTTTCTTTAAGAGAGACATCTGGAAAACCTCTTTCCTATCAGAATTCTATTATACTCAGATTTTTACATGAAGATCACCGTCAACCACCAACATTAATTTAGTAATTAAAAAGTTATCAAAATCTTCCAATAACACTTCCTTATGGATTTCTGTATAGTTTTTCTTTACAGTATTAATTAAACGGACAAAGGATACCAAAAATATATAATATTTTTATTCGCGTCATTATGGCAACATTATTTTTCAATTTTCAAATAATAGGCATTATATGAAAATCAGACTGTATATAAAAGTATTTTGGTAGGAAAAAAAAGCCTTCCGGAAGGTTTTTCGTAAGAGAATCGAGTTATTAAGCAAATAGCGAAGACGTCTGGGACAACAAAACTTTTTAAAAAAATAGCATCTTAATTTTATGTTATTGTATTTATTTATTAAATACTAGCAGAAATACCCGGCGTTGCTTCTAACAAACAGAAAAAAAAACCTCTTCACTTTATTTCTACCGACCCGCTTTTGAGTTAATTAAAAACATCATAGAAATGTTGAAATTCCCGTCTGTATGTGCACATGTTGTGTTCACAGAGGCCACGTATTCTAACATTTCAACCCTCTGCGTGCGTTATATCGCTCAATACTCACGACAGACAAACAAACTCTTTATTTATAGGAAGACAACTTTTAATTAAAATAGTGACTATGTATGTACCAGATAAATCAATATGTCAAGCAATTTTTCTTAAATTCTCGTATTTTATAATTATTGATAAGATATATAAACGTATATTAAGTGCAGATCACATTACTTGACGTATGAATAGGTGAAAGTAGATCTAGAAACTATCTAGACCCAATTCATTGGCCGCGCGATCTAACGCACTATTTTCGCAGTAGACTAGACTTCCGATGACAGGTGAATCGAGGATCGAATCTCGGTCGGGTGTACTAAGTTTTTCCCCAACATTGTTTTCCATTCTCCCTTCAAGCAAACGAGGGTAAATTTCTATTAAATATAACTACCTAAAACCATTAGCGGAATTAGTTAATAAGCGTACAGTCCGAACGGGTAGTAAGACGCGGTACTAAAAAAACACAAATTCTAGCTATCATAAAAGGTCCTTCCTATGAAGATTGGACTGTACATTTGAACTCACTTTGGTCGTTGGGGGATCCGCCCCAAAACCCCAAGTGAATTTTCTTTGCAAGTGTATGTAAACTAATGTAATTCCATAGCCGTTTTTTGATAGGTCTTACCGTTTAGCCACAAGAGACCTCTAAAGAAAGGTCCGCGCCGATTTTAAAGTTGCTCTGCCATTTTGAGGGTTTTTTCGGAGGTTGGACATTTTTAACATTTTGGAATTTTTTCATCTGTTACAGGCTAGAAGCTTTAAGTTTGCCAACTTTCAAGTTTCTAGCTCATCTGGAAGTGGGTATACATTAATGTCAGTGAGTGAGTCAACCATGTGACTTTATAGTAGTATAATATTAAGTTCTGCTTAACCCTGGCAACATGCCACGCCACGATCAAGACCCGTTCAGTTCAAAACATGTATCCTCGATTAATTGGCGTTGGTTCCTATTACTGAGGTATATAGGGTACTACTGATCAGATGCCTGGGGTTTATGTTTCTTACAGAGTTGACTTAGAGAAAGTTGCCAACGGCTCAAACAACCACTAAATTCCACTAATAAACTTTGACGCAGCCAAACTCAGCCTCGTGAAGACAAACGAGAGCTGCTTGAATACATTGTTTGCGGCTCTGATCTAAGATCGTTGTGCTGACCACTTGACACCCTCAATCCACAAATGTTAGCAATATTCTCGCTATCGACGGCGTCCGCTCGGACGGTCTCACACGCCACGCAGAGAATAAACTTTGAGAACGTAACTGTAATTTCCTTCTGCCAACAGGTCTGCCTGCTGTTGTCCGTCCTTCTAGTGTCAGCGAGATGCGAACCCGGTCCCGAACCGACCAGGACCACCAAGTTGCACAATAAGAGAGGTATCGTGAGCCTGGGCTATCCTGGATACCTACCCGCGTACACGCCGGCCCTCGCCTACCCGGGCTATCTACCCACCTACCCAGGGTATCTGCCCGCTAACCAGGGTTACTACGGACTCCGATACCCGACCTACCCCACGTACCCGGGGTTCCCTTTGTACGGGTAGCGGGCGTCTGTTCTGTCGAAACAAATCCAACGAGATGGAAATGTGAAGACAATTATCGGTCGGTAACGGTAACCAGCCGTTTGCAGAGGGTGCATTTTAAAACTACATTTGGAACTATAAAAGTTAAAAAAAATACTGGTTAAATGTATATAAATAATGCAGTTCAATTTTTATAGGAAGGGCCCTCCTTAACTGACGGTTAGAAAAGTACATTACTCTTTCTTTCATATATCCATACGTCAGGTCATATTAGCCCAGCTATCACTTTTGATGGATATCACCAATAGCTAGAGCCCCGCAAAAATGTATTTTAAAGTTAAATCTCGTTTTTTTAAATCTCACTTTTCGGTGTTATTTCATGTTCATTCAAAATTACATGTTATCGGAGGTGTTTAAGTATGATTTACGTATTGAGACTATATATACAAAATTAACTTTTATTATTGAAAACCTTATATATATGCTTTAAAATTATTTGTCAAGTTTGTCTGCATATTTCACAATTTTGTAGCCTAAAGTTAGCTTACACTACAACAAAATACTAATCAAATTACCGAATCGTCAAAATTTCTGCTTATTTTTTTCTTAATTTCGTGTTTATTTAAAGATTTATTTTGTAAAAGCGGTGTTATTTCGTTTTATAGGAGGATTTCGTGTAACAAGACAATTTCATTTTATTTTATTTTCAAATCATATCTAAAAACTATGAGAGGAAAAAGTACTTGATTCCATCTTCGTTTGGCACTTTTCGCTTTATCGCGTTTCACTATTTTTACGGGGCTCTACCAATACCTATGAAATGGTAAAATGTTCAATTTTGGCTGCCATAAAACCATTTTTATATTTTCTATAAGGTCCTTTCCATATAAAAGAATTGGACTGTAGGTGTGTTACACGGTTTGATCATTTACTGTGGAACAATCTAGTACAACTTTGTTGTAGATTGAAAGAGACAAAATGTCCCGTGTCATCTATAAATATGGGGTATTTTGTTTTGGCTAGTAACATCAAACAAAATATCAGCTAGGCCTGAGCTACTCGGCAATTGTCTGACGGGAATACTGTCATTTTTATGTAACTAAACTTGTTGCAAGGAAAAATTGTTTGACTGTGTAGACATAACATAATATATGTTTAGTTGTTAGTCACTTCAAAGAATTATACAACTGATATAATTATGGTAGGTATAATCTATTCACTATTACTATTCATAAAATGTATACTTGATTTTATTGCTCTACACGTCTCAGTGGTGCACCCAGAAAGGTTCTATAGGGTGGACATACGATCGAGACTGTTGCCAAAATGAACTCTTTGTGGGGGAAATGGGGGTGAGGAAGAGTGAATAAGGGGAGGGGGAACAACACTGTCATGTCAGTAATTAGGAAAGTGTGTGTGTGTATATATTTTGGACGCTATTTCAAGGGTTTTTTTCAAGGTAGCTGAGGGAAGCGATTGTATTATTGTAATGTAAGTGGCTATATATTCAATAATTGTATCAAAGCTATTATTTTTATTTCTATACCTCTTTTTTTTTTTACAATTGTGAACTTTGTAGGCCCTTAAGGTGGTGATGTAAGGGACGCGAGGAAAGGCCAGTGGTTCTGTATTTCTTATATCCAGACTTTTTTGGCTAAAATAAATAAAATATTGCTCCAGAAGACACCTAGTTTAGTTTTGTTCCCATGGTGATAGCAGTTCTGCAGTTGTTGAATATCTGCCATGAGCATACTGTCATCAGATGACAAACTATTTAAATGAAGACAGAAAGTTGTCACTAAATTACAAGACACCGTTGGCAGATATTGTTGAGGTCACCATGTGAACAAAACTAAACTCTGTTAGTGGAGAAATATATTTGATTTATTTTGACCAAAAAAGTCATGTGCTGATGTTACCATTTGGTCCAGAGAGGAACGTTAAATATCTCAAATAAATCCATCACTAATGGAGTGTGACCCCTACCAGTGCTCGCGACCTCCTAGATAAGAGTCAAGATTATTAGCGATCAGTGGGTAAAGGTCTGTTTTAATGAAAGGGTGACATTTTGGATATTTACTGAATTTTTTATAGTTATTAAAAAAATAATTGATAGCACATGATTGTTTGAAATTGTCAACTCTAAGTAAAAGGTTGTAGAATGCGAACAAAAAGGTTCGATTATTACCTCTCCCCTTCTGCCCCAAAAACTGTTTATAATATTTATTTTTTATTGATGTGCGTTTAGCGTATTTAAAATCTGTTCCAAATTGTTATTATTGTCATTATTATTATTAAATAGAATGAAATGCAAAAAAGAACGTCATCTGGTGAATCGTGACCTCAACTGTACCACTCTTGGTGCATTAAGGCCACTGGAGAATATGTCATTTGTTTGTAAAAAAAATCGACGCATCCAAAACTGTTTATTTGAATAGAAAAATTATACGGAGTGTACCGTAACATAGAAGGTGAGACCCACTTCAATGGTGAGCAGAAGACACAAAAACAATTAAAAATATAATATAAACCCGTGTTCCATTTGACCTTGTTTCCGAGATAAATCCATGTTTGAACTCCTGGAATAAACAGCTACGTACTAAACCAGAGGTTCCGGGTTTGATTCTCGTGTTCAGATGTCATTTTTCAATCTAGAGAATATGATATTTAGATGTAGCTATAGCCGTAATTAACAAATATAATAGCTTGTCTATTGCATACATCATTATAGGAAGTGCTCAAAATGGCCCCCTTTGACCTGAATGTGAGCCTACTGTCGTCGTGTAATATAAAACTATATATAAAATATAAAGCTTTATAAAAAAAATACCAGGTGTGTGTAATAACCCAGAGATCACACCTAGTGAACAGGTAGATATATATGGAATATGGTATAAAAACAGTAAAGTGGAACCACTTTTCTGTAGCTCGGAAGCAAGGTCAAATGGGACACATGCTTGTATTGACTTTTTTAACTGTTTTTGTGTGTCTTTTCCACCACGGAGGTGGGTGCCTCATGTTACGGTACACCCTATATTTAGGATTTAAAATGAATCAATAGGATCCAGAGTTGATAACAGTCGGATATTATAATTGCAAAACCAAAACAGAAATCAATGTGAAATGTTAATATCATGAAAGATTAAAATAGCTCAGAGCTACTTCCTACTCCCCTCCCCTGCCAAATAGCTACAGTCAAATTTGCATAGGAATAACCTTATCTGACAGCTAAAAGAGTTACTGTAAGTTAACAGCTTTCATGTATTCATGCGCCAATTCATGTGATATGAAGCTGTCATTTCTGATATATATTATTAATACCTAAAGAATAAGACTAAAAATATAATAAAATGTTATCATTGTTTATTACAAAAAAAATCTGCTCATATTTTGTAAAAGGTTTTTTCTCTGCGAATTGGATTGTAGTACCGCAAATCACGTTCGATGGAATTATTCGTCCATCATCATGCGAGGCTACATTAGACACGATGCACTTGAGATTACTTTCACTTTATTTAATGTGTAAAGACATATTTTTGTATCATTTATTCTTCTAGCAAATACCAATCCCAAAAAATTAATAACTAAAATCTAGTCAAGTAATAGTAAATTAAATAACGAGTGTATTATAGGATGTTCTTACCAATACTTGGTATGAAATAATTGTGATTGTATGTATTACAAACGAAAAATAAAATAATGGTATATATTTTGAATATTTGTTGTTGTTATTATTATTATTGTTTGTCATAGCCACCGACCAATATTTATATTGAATGTTGTATAAGATGTAGAGAGCGCGATTGGACGCACATGCTATAATTGCTGGCTTAGCATGTATGACGTAACATACTTTAGAGGTTGCAGTGGAGCGCTGAAAGCTCATAACAATGTTTAAGCTAGCGATCCCGAAAGGGGCCCATATTGTGGTATAAAAGACCTTTACTTTCTGGCAACATAGGGGGTCACAATTCCATCCATCTCGCGGGCGGTCACCCTACCCGACGCCTTATCTCCGGGTCATCAATAGTACTGGTAATTAGAGGGCATCGTCGGAGCCCAGGATCGAGTCCTGTCGAGGCACCACATAGTAAGTCAACTTGGTCGATCTAAATATTCACAAGTTAAGCCAGTTCTTCCACGAGCACGAGTGTCCATTCTTCTTACTATTTATCTTACGACCAACATCACATTTTGTGCCATCCTTTAGTATCTACTACCAAAAAACCAACATTCACAAACCTGCACACTTACCTTGCCTGTGACCTAACCCCTCCCGCAAGCCATCCTGACCGATCAAGCCCACGCGGGGTAGGTTCACGACTTATTATTAATATTATTAGTGAATATAATTATCATTATTGTAACCCGTTTCAGTGTCAGAATGGTCTAAGCCTCTAAGGCCTGCTGATGACTGGGAGATTGGGGTTCGAATCCCAGTCGGGTCTATTGATAGTGGTTTTTAGTAAATGGTTTCCCACTCTCCTTCTAGGCAAATGTGGGCAGATTACCTCTAAAATGCTTACTTGTTCATACCTACTTCATTAGAGTACTTATCATATATGTGTAAGCCCTGAATAGGTAGAATGACGAGGCGAAATAAAATATCACCATCACCCCTGGATGCCAAACGTGTAATAAGGATTTATTGATCTATCAACGGATTAGTAATCAAAATATATCAACCTTTAAACGAAATCGGGGGACGGGGAAGTGCCACATATGACGTCATACACACAGAGTTCATACTTTATATTTATTTAGGTCTATATAAGGGACTTTAGGGTACATTCAAGTGAAAAAAAGGGACCAAAATAAGGACCTCATAAAAATTATGGGAACAACAAAAACGTAAATCAAAAGAATATTTTGTTCTATTATTATTATTATTAGCAGCGCGTCTTACTACCCGTTCGGGCTATACGCACTTACGCTAATGTGTAATGGTAGGGTGATTGTGAGATTAAATGGAGGACCTACAGTTTAACATTGGATCCGAACCACGGTGGAGGCCTGGCACTCCTCACATTCACAAGTTGTGATTAATACACGTCTTGTCAGAGGTGAAGGAAGGGTTTAGTAATCAGATAAATCTGTGCCGGGACCGAGGATTGAACCCCGGACCCCCAGGACAGAAGTCTGACACCTTACACCTAGACCACCAGGTCACCTATATTTTGTTCTAAAAAAACCTCTAGCACTAAGATGGTTGACAACCCAAAAGAAAACTCTTTTCAATCTAGCGTTTTCTATATCGCCACAATCCTCGGTCCCGGCAAAGATTTATCTGATTACCAAACCCTTCCTTCACCTCTGACAAGACGTATATTAATGACATCTTGTGAATGTGGGGAATGCCAGGCCTCCACCGTGGTTCGGATTCCACGTTAAACTGTAGGTCCTTCATTTCATCTTACAATCACCCTACCATTACACATTAGCGTAAGTGCGTATAACCCGAACGGGTAGTAAGACGCGGTGGCAATAATAATAATATATCGCCACCTTAAATTCAACAGGTAAGGCTGAATTGAAACAAAGTACCTTCTTAGCGGTACGTAAAACCTCAGGACCACGGTTCAAAACTATTATCTGGACGTAATTTTCCCGAAACATAGCTCTATAAAACATCAGATTTAATGTGATGGTATTAATGGAGCTAGGAGCTGAGGGAGTCAGAGGACAGGGCGCACTGGCAGTCTAAGTTCACTGGCAAAAGAAAGGGACCTGTCGTAAGACAGAACACATAATAATTAACGTAAATTAAAATCAAACAAATATAAAACAAACAAAGTGACTACAGTTTAAAATGTTTTATTTAAATTTTAAATGAATGATACAATTTACAAAATGAATGAACTTATAAAACTCTATATATACTTAAGTCCTCTCGCAAAATAATGGCACGTTTTATTTTGTACTGTTTGCCCGACCAATAAGAACGTGCGGGACAAGAAACGTGAAGGTAGGGGTGCCCAGAAGTGCACATTATGAAGGGTGTCCCACATGGCATGCGCCGAGCAACTTCAGCGAAGATTTCTCGACTATCTCCATCAAAAGGATCACCATACAGTGACATTAATAAACTAAAAGAACCGAGATGAAAGCGAACTGAAGAAGAGAAAAGTTGAAGAGAAAACAAAGGCAGGAACTAGAAAGGAGAGCTAATCTGCGAGGGATTTATTGGTTGGATTCATCCCTTCATGAGATCGAGAGGGATTAAAGGATAGGCCTATACTCGTCAAAGTAGCAGCGCGTCGTTATATTCCAGGTAAGTTCACACGCCCTTTCTTTATTATTTAAGTCTGGTTCAAACTAATAGATGAACATTAAAACATATTCTTGTGAACACAAAACAATATTCACACATTTTTGACCATCTGAGATGTGAATTAAAGTTTTTTTAAAAATATTTTACTTATAGGTAATACCATCCTAAACACTCTTGCATAGTTTTTTTTAGATAAGAAACATTAGCTTTAAGCCTTTATGGGCATTTTACAGCACTAGGGGGGAGTTTTTTATATTTATTTAAATGATATGGGATTTAAAATAAAATGAGGCGACTTTAATAATAGGCCTAAGTAAAAGATTATAGTTAAAAAAATATTGGAATTTGTTAAATTCAAATTGAATGAAAATAATCAAATTTCCGAAGAAAATATTATTTGATCGTTATCATGCCTTAATACTTGCACACGTTAGGTCTGATATATTTTATAGTCATGTTTCAGTAAAACTTACTATATAATTTGGTGATTTTTAAATAAATACCAAAAGGCTTTATCAGTCATCAGTAACCTAACCCTAAAACACATGAAACAATGTTTAAAACTAGGTATACATTATTTTTCTTCTAAATCAATTATACAAGAGTGAGTACAGTAAATCACCTGGGATTCGTTCAACTTATTATAACCTTAGTAGCAGGGTTGTTAATTTGTTGATCTTGCACTACTTTTTAATCATAAGGAAATATGGCACAGTTAAAACTAAAATTATAGTGCGGGTTTTCTCTGAGTTTTAGATCAAAGTCAACTTTTGTAAACAAATATGTAGTAATAGCAGTTTATAGAAAGCAGAGCAGAATAATGAATTTATCAGGAAGACGCGTTAGTTAAACAAGAGCGAATCAACGCATTTTTCTGACTCGGAGTGAAAGAAAGAAAGAAGGTGGAAAGTAAAAGTTGAGCAAAAGAGAAGCAAATACCCTCATCCTTGAAATCAGAGAGGAGGATATAAAAGAGTTAGGTAGCCTGTTAACTACCAGCCGTGGCTGAGTCCAGAGTAGCCCAGGCCAGCGTAGCTAATGGGGGCGGAGATCACGGGGGCGGCCACGGAAATGACGGGTCGGGGGCGGCGGCCACGGAGAGAAGAGGAGCGTCGGCGACCGTCTGATAGCCGATACTGGTGTGTCCAAGACCTCCATAGCCAAGACCGCTGTAGCCAAGACCGCCGTAGCCAAGACCGCCGTAGCCAAGACCGCCGTAACCAAGACCGCCGATGCCAAGACCGAGGAGACCCCTTTTCTGGTGTCTCTTGGTCTCCGTGGGGGCGGCGGCGGTGCAGGCCACCAGGAGGAACAGGACGGCGACCTGGAGGAACAAATAAGGTTGTTATAGTAACCTACGTCGCCTACGCGGGGGTTTCGAGGTTAGTTTGCAAAGCGGATTGCATCTTAACTTGACTCACTCAGGCACTCTAAGCCCTATCACACTAAGACGCAAATGTGCAACATAGAAAGAGAAGGAAGAAAATTAGCAGTTCTGAGTGCAAGACCTGCTGCTGATAACACTTCCCCTCTTCCTATAACGAGTACACATACTCACTCTACTATTTGCACCCGGACAACATTGATTTCCATATCAAAATCACATTTTTCTTGTTTTCTTTTTTAGATAGACATATGCTACCACATAGTTAGTCCTATCTTTAGTCTCGCTAAGTTACAAGTGGGCAACGTCTTTGGCGCATCTGTAGTCCGGACTACTTCCGTAACTCGCTGAACTCCTCCCCCCCCCTTGGAGTCAAGATGCGTGTGTGTGGGGGGTGGTAAGGGGTGGTTCTCTTCTCGACGGATAACATGAGAATAAGAGATGGTGAGTTAGGGACGAATAGTTAGAATGTGTCAAACCCGGATGGGTAATAGGGTCCGGTGGGGGGAAAACATGTATATATACAGTCAACGCTCGATAGCTCATACTTGAGGGGGTGGGGGTCTGTCCGAGCTACGAAAAGTCATTCTTACATAGGGTAAATAAAGTTGTGCCTAAAGGAATGTATACTGATAGTGTATCTAAAGTAATATTATACTTCAATGTGACGAAGTAAACAATACATATCAGATAAGACACAGACACAAATAACACAGTTAGGTACTTGAATGGGAAAGAGTGAGATTATAACAAGCCAATAGTACTTGTAAATTATCTGTATAAAGTACTGTACTGTATGCGCCCTACCAGCCCCATGCATTACACAACTAAAACATTTTTAGCCTTCCAGAATGCGGCTGGCGTGTTACTGTATAGAATTTTATTTTCTGAAAATTGTGTCCGAGTTATCGAGATTAGACTGTATAATATTATTATTTTTATTATAGTAAAAACATATATTATGTTTACTATATGTATATTATTTGTATCATATTTAAATGTGGTTTTATATTATAAAATCTTATTTTTTCAATGTTGAAAGAAGTTTTTTTTTCTATTTTTCAAACATATCATCCGCTTCCTTCTTGTGACTATATAATACATATTAACATAGTTGACAAATATTAAGATACACCTAAAATGAATCTTTGATATAATCTAATGTAAAACTGCCACCCAGCTACTTAAAATAATGATATACTTACTTGGAACTTCATGGCTGCCGGTTTGATCCGTGTAGTTCAGAAGGGAAGCTGTGATCGTATGTGATTAAATCTCGACCGGGGCTCCATTTTATATAGGTAGAGATTGGCGGGTCCATAATACCGCCCAGCTTCCGGTCAAACAGGTGTCACAGCGCGATTATGTGTGCGTTTTGGCCATGCGTGTGGCGAAGGGGGGAACTTTCGCTCTCGCGGTGGACAGACAGGATCACCCGACCACGCCTCGTCAACCAGGGTGTTGCGCAAATTTATTATTTCATTTGTTTTTATCCGGTCTCACTCGACAACTATCGGCCTGGGACAGACGATTAAATAGAAATAAAATAATTTAGCGAGTGGGTAATCTATAGTTCAATTTTCATACAATTAACCTTACCTGACAGCTACAAAAGTTACTACAGTTTAATTTTCATAGTAAACAGTTAAAACATTATATTTTTTATAGTCAATATTGATAACATTTCATTATATTATTTTTGTTATTTTAAAGGTATTAGTATTATCTATAATTAGTGGGACTTGAAGATCTCATGACTTGACGTATGAATACTTAAAAGTATAGTTAGTGACTGTTCTAGCGGTCTTCGGAAATTGGATTCCCGGCAGGGCCAAAAAAATGTATCATTGTTATGGTGTAGGTTTCCCCTTTCACAGTGATGTATTAACGGCCGGGGACTGGAGGTTGTGTTTGTTCTAGATTTAAGTTAGTTAATTGATCGTGTACTGATATAATCAGTCAGTTCAACAATCACTTTTGACAGATATCATCAATGCCTAAGAAATAAAAATAATATTATAGTAAAATCTGATCTATGTTGACCATAGAAAAAACGTTTTTTCTGAAAGTTTATTCTGATGAAAATGGGATTGTATCTTCTGTCTTACGTACTGTGTTGACAAGGATGGTCGCTTCCGGTGTACGGACGAGGGTAAACACGTGTTCCGGGAGGGACATTAGTTAATGTTGTATAATATCGGCAGATTAAATTTAATGTCAGTAAGGTATTGCTGTCATTTTATATCACTATTTCACTTTTTATTCTTTCACCGCGCCTTAGTACCCATTTAGTTAATACACATATATTAATTTCCTAAATAGGATAGGGATGAAAAGGTTGCATTTTAAGGTCAATGCACTCACATTTGCGTGTAGGTAGAGTGGGAAAATAATTAGGTAAACCCACCCAGAGCACACCGGACCGAGTTCAAACCCCAATATCCCTGTCACAAGCAATCTAGTATGGCAAGATATTGACGCATTATACCATATGACCACCGATGCAAACATTTTCTTAAAGACACAAACTTACAATACTAATTTTTCGATTCATTTAAATTAATAAATGGGCCTAAGATATTTAAGAAAAGGTCGATTTTAAAGATTATTATTTCATTCAGTTGTGTGTAGGATTGACTACCTATCCTAGCCTAATTGTTATACAAACACAGCAACCAGACCCCAGACCATCAATTTAAAACACAGCGTATAGTAACAAATCTAATTTCACATTCATCCTCAATCGACCCTAGCCGGGAATAGACCCTATGTCCATGGATCAGCTGGAGAAAGCATTTCCACTTGGCTTAAAGAGACAAGATTAGGTAATTTAAAAAACTAATAGAAATCAAATCATTGTTAAGATGGGATTAGAGGAGACGCGATAAAAAAAAAGACCAGCGTCTTTGCAGTTTTTATAGCAAGACTTATTTTTTGACAAAACAAATAAAATGCTGGTCCAATATAAATATGAAAGAGTTTAATTTCCCCCACACGGTGATATCAACGGTTGTTGAACATCTGTCAGGAGCATAGCGGCATTACATGACCAACTGTTTAAATGAAGAGAAAACGTTGTCATTAAATTCCAGGACATTCTTGACAGATATTCAAGACATCATGAGGTCACAATGTGACGAAAATTAAACTCTTTTATGTTTATATTGGAGTATTGTTAATTTTGGCAAAAAGAGGGGGGGGGGGGTTACCGTAAAAACTGTAAAAACACAGGTAGGCCTTTTCTCACGTCCCCTTCCATCCCAACTTAATTGACTGGATTCCCGGTGATGGGTAGGTCGGGCATCGAACTCGGGTCAGTTTTATAAAGGAAGATTTTCCTCAAATAGTTTGCCACCCTTTCTCTCTTAACACAAATTTAAGATAATTTACTCTAAATTCCGCCTTCCTCATCCTTATCCTGGACAAGTAACAATACAAAAAGGGTATAAACGTGACCAAACATTGTTCGAACCAAAACAATCTTTATTTGAAGGTGGGCCAGGTGTATCGTAGTTAGATGAATGTTCTTGGTAGAATCTAGGTTTATTACCTTGTTCGAAACGATAGCTACGTTTATAGTTTGGTGGTCAAACCAGTTACATCACCTTAGGAGGAACTTGAGTATAAGTTCTACCCATACACGAGCCTCTACGCTCGAATACAACACCCCTGTATCTGTCTATAACAGCGTTTCCAAACGGATGTGCCACAAACAGCTCAGTAGATGTACCGTGGAAGTTTGGGGCAAGCTTGAAAAGAGGCCAGGAATAAAAACCAATCATTTGAAATCTAGTATCAACATTTTAAAAAAAATAACACAATGAATAAAATATAAACCATTGAACTTTTAAGTACAATCTTTAATATTATTTTGTTTTTTAACTATACAATCTCCCCTTAAGCAATTCCTGACAATTTGAGTGTCTTGTTCAGTGTGAAGTTAAAAAAGGTTTAAGCCGCTGGTCGGTTCATAGAAATCAATTGTTTTTGTTCGCGGCACAATGGAGGTGCACACCGCGAGTCACTCGAACAGGCGCATGATCAGAGAAACTTCTCTCCATTGAACAGGAAATGCGCTTGTGTTTTGTCCTCTATTTGACCACAAATCGAACTTTAGTTTGAAGTACGACGGGATCAAGCGTCCCTCACAGCAGGTTCAGCTCAGCTCTCGGATCGCGCGAGGTAGGGCAGATATGCCAGAAATAGGTAGAGTGCGTTCGTATTTATATGATTATCCTGTTATAGCTACATTATGACCCTATTAAGACAGAATGAAGATTTGTGCACGATTATTACCGGTGAAACCATTCTAAAATGATCAAAAATGGCCTTTTCAAAGCAGTTAATATTTCAACAATGTTCACTCTTAGGAACTTCTATTAACTCTTTATCTCCAGTAACGTTTAATCAGATATGATCTACGTGCAATAGTGTTGGTGTCAATTTACTATTTCTAGCCGACTGTATCACAGAGTTGATTGGTATGTGATGCACGCTCTTAATTACTCAACACTTTGATTGAAAGTCATTACATTTTCTGGAAAATAAATATCTTAAACGCTTAAACATTTATTTAGCACCGGGTTTCCCTACCCGTTAGGGTTTTACGCAAATGTCTACTAATTACTCTAATGTGCTAAAGATGTTGAAGAGTTAATTAATAGGAAGTGGACCTATATTTTTGTAGAAGGAGAGTTGGAAATCATTTAGGAAATACCACCCCAATACACCCGATCGGTATATGAACCCAGATCTCCCCGTCATCAGTAGATTAATATATTGCGAAAGTAACAATCACCGAAGCAGGTTTTTTTTGCGTAGTTAATGAAAGTACTTTTATTTATTTATTCATTTATTTATATCAACAATAACTTAACCTTAACGTCGAAATTTTAGCGGCACACCCGTTGAGAATTAATGGTGTACAACAGCGGTACTCAAACCATGGCACGCGTACCCCGCACCCCCCTGTGCGTTGCAACTTTCAAGGGGTACGCGAGAAGCTCTAAAGGGAGAATTGGCAAAATGACAAGAGAACCAAACGTTGCATGGAATTTTAAGAAGAATGAGGGAAATTTCCTCCTTTGATTACCTGACAAACTTTTTCACTATTGTTGCCAAACTGTTTATGATGCCTTTCTCAATAACGTGTTTATGTGAGAGTGTTTTTTTTTCCATCCATATAAACTATAGGTACTGCTATAGGACAAATTAGGAGCCAGACTTTCGCTTGAAAGTTTCAACTGGACCACCAGAGATCAGAAAGTTGTGTCAAGTCGTATAGATAGAGGCACACCCCTCTCACTGAAAAACTTTGAAAATTCATCATCTCACGACATCAGCATTAGGATTAAAAACATTTATTTGACAAATTTGTGTTCGGGTTTATTTTTTGCTCTTCGTTTTTGAACGAATTCCTGAAGAAAGTGTATACAACTTTTTTATATACTTTTTACAGTTAAGTTATGTTTTTTAACTGATCATAACGATTCTTAATAAGAGATAATGTTAAGGCTATACAAGTAAGATTATTTAAATATCTTTATATTGTTTGAAATATTTTCACTAAAGATTTTTTTTTCAATAGAGTAAAAGATCCTTGCAGTAGTTTGCCAGCCAGTCATAGATTTTTTATTTTAAACTTGTTATTCGGGGAGATTTTACTGAGGGAGTACATTCGATTTTGGTCATGACAAAAGGGTACAATCTATAAAATAGTTTGAGAACCACTGATCCACAACAATATTGTAAGCTGTCCAAGGTTTCAGTTGCATATGAGGTCGATTTTTTCATTAATGGCTTTTCAACCGCGTCAATCAAACACTTTTTTGTTTGGTTTTATTTGAGGTATTTAACGTGTAATTTATGAACCAACTGATTATAGTATCAAAACAAAACTTACACACAAACTTAAATCTACAACAGACACAATATCCATCTCCCGGCCGTCAATTCAGCGTTGTGAAAAGTAAAACCCACAATTCACCACTCATCATTTTTTTTCCAGCAATGAGATAAATCTAACCCGGGACCCTTAGCTCAAGAGGCAGACAAGTTACAGATGAGATAAGATGCCTAACCTGCCGTATATTGATGTATGTGGTTATAATTCACCTTCATTCCGTGTCCTTGTATTTATTAGAGAACTCTGTGAATATTAAATACACGTCGCACTGAAAGAAATAAGATTCGGAGCTCAGTTTTAATGACGGTTAGAGTCCGGAACGATTTTCTCAACCATATTTTTTTACCAGCCACGTCTTACTACCCGTCCGGGCTATACGTATTTTAACTACACTATTTGGATAGGAATGAATCCGACACCTTAGCTCAGTCGGTAGCTTGTCTCCCTATTGAGATGAAGGTCCTGGGTTAAATTCCCGGCATGGCTGAAATGTTTATCATTACTGGAATATGAGTTTACTCTTTCATATTGATATATTAACAGCCATTAACAGGATGTTGTGTCTTGAAGCTACGACAGGTCTAGCAAGCCGGTAGTGGAAACAGTAGGGGAAAGAAATTTGGATTGGAATGGAAAGGTAAAATGTAGAGTCCAAGTACCCGAATGTATACTTGGGGAGCGAATGGGAAACTATTTAGGGGGGGGAAAAACTCAGTACATTCGGTTGGAATTCAACCTGACATCGGAAAACCAGACCAGACGAGCTTTAAGTTTAATTCGCGTGCCCACCGATGCGGTTTCCATAATATCGAAGGTTAATTTGCTCGGTTAACATTTTTAAATAATCCCTTCAATAACCCCAACAGTCCCGAAGAAAATAATAATATTTTAGCACAGCGTCTTACTACCCGTTCGGGTTATACGCTTTTTAAGTACTAATTACTCTAATGGATTAGGTATTGGGAAGGTTGAATTAGAGGAAGTGAACCCGCATTTGCGTGGCGGGAGAGTGGAAAACTGTTTAGGAAAAAAGTTTACCCGACCGAGATTCGAACCTCTATCTCCCCGTCCTCAGCAGTCGAGCTCAACACGACAATCGCGTTAGCCAACTACGCCACCGAGGCGGGTAAGTCCTGAAGAAAACAAGACCGCACCGGTGGATGCGCGGAAAAAGACGTCTCGTCTTGTACGGTTCTCCTTTGACGAGAAGGTTAGGGTTTGAATATCAGACGGGTGTGTTAAGGCATTTAAAATGGAGTCCCTTTCTCTCGTCACGCAAATGCGTGCACACCCTTCTAGGCTCTACCTTCCTCCTCAACAACTCATTAAGGTCATTCGACAGTAACAATTTTATCGCACAATCTTGTTAAGGTAAAGTAGTTTAATGTATGGGGCTGAAATTTAGTATAACTAGACATTCATATGAGGTGTACACAATGGAATATTTATAATATTAATTTTATAATTAATATTATTAATGAGAGATTAAATAGCCAAGATATAGTATTCATTAGTTAAGCCGTATCCAAACGTCATAGTCTTTAAATTGAAAGAAAAAAAACTGGATAGATGTATTGAGCTCAAGCGAGACCTTTGGTTTAGTACGCCAATTCTCTAACCAGTGGGCTATAGGTCCCAGGTTCGATTCCCGTGCCCAGATGTCTTTTTTTCAATTTAAAGAATATTGATAATATAAATATGTCATTCCGTACACCTCATACGAGTATTCAGCCGCATATATTAATAATTGTATCTTAACAATGGGTGCGCCAAAAACATAAAAAAGCAAGATTGACTCCTAATAGCTATTGAACTGTAATGATTTGAAATCATTGAATCACTATTTATAGCTTACAGTATAATTACACAATTGTTATAACTGTGCAATAACATTTTAACTGTCGAATGACCTTAATGGAGATACAGGGAATAATCCGGACGGGTAGTAAGATGCGGGGGACAGGATAAAACCCCGGAAAAAGCGACTTATCACCTCTTACTGATTCCTCCTGCCTATATAGGCCACGTCTTTCTGCCACTCACCACAAAAAATCTATAAATTAGAGATGAAGAGGATTACTTTTTCAGTAAATGCACCAGTCTTCGTTTGGCGAGAAAATGAGAACATATTAATTTAAAAAGGCTAACCAAAATGTACAATTGGATATTGAACCCCGGACTAATGAATCCAAGTCAGGAGTGAAGAGTCAATAGGTACACCAATCCCCCCAGTGTCCAGATATAAAATCTCCTGGGGCGGGAGTTGGGATTGCAACGTTGAAAAAAACAATTGTATTTACATAAGAAGCCCATTATTTGAAAACTGGAAACTCATGTTATCACAGTGGCGGGAATTATAATATTACAATTGTATTTACAAGAGCATACCAATACATAATGTAAAGAGAAACTAAGCTATAATTCATAGCGAACTATTATTAGAAGCTTATGAAACATTTCTAAACGATATTTTTAACTAATAAATTAAATAAAACCTTTTCTAAAATCTCAATCCATCAAGTTTGTTGGCCTAAAGAGGACTTCATTTATAAATCGCGGTCTGGATGTGTTGTCTTAAGGTGAGAGTGTAGGGGACGCGAGAAAAGACCAGTGGTTTTGAAGTTTTTATATCAAAAGCTTTTTTAGACCAAAATAAATAAAATATTGCTCCAGTAGCAGCATTTAGTTTAATTTTCTTCAAATGGTGATATCAAAAGTTATTATTATTAGTAGTAGTAGTAGTAGTAGTAGTCTCGACACAGATTTATCTGATTGCCAAACCCTTCCTTCACCTCTGACAAGGCGTGTATTAATTACAGCTTGTGAATGTGGGGAATGCCAGGCCTCCACCGTGGTTCGGATTCCACGTTAAACTGTAAGTCCTCCATTTCATCTCACAATCACCCTACCATTACACATTAGCGTGCGTATAGCCCAAACGCGTAGTAAGACGCGGTGCTAATAATAATAATAATAATATTTCTAGTTAACATAATCTTGTGGTGCACTCACGGCGATATCGCAACACGCGTTGTTCATAAACAGTCAGTTGCGCATGCGTACGTGCATGAAGCTTTTATTATTTTAACGTGAACTTTCTAAACACAAAACACACAAATCTGGTAAATATAGGTGTTTGCTAGCCGCCCTTCATAATTCTTAACCTTATTGTCTAACATAATTCTTACCCGCTTCGGTGGCCGCATGGTCTAAGGCGCTACTCTCGCAGTAGACTAGACTGCCGATGAGGGAGATCGAGGTTTGCATCTCGGTCGGGTGTACTGGGGGTCGGGGTGTTCCTAAATGGTTTTCCACTCTCCCCCACGCAAATGCAGGTTCACTTCCTCTAAATTCAACCTTCCCAATTCCTAATCCATTAGCGTTGTTAGTATATAAGCTTATAACCCGAACGGGTAGTAAGACGTACTGAAGCTATTATTCTCGTCTTTACTAACTTGAGAATTGTAAGAGTAATGAGTGTGAATATCAAGTTGTAATCCTGGTCTTGAAATGTATTCAATGTGTTAGAATCATCTTCTGTACACTTTATTTTAATTCTACTTCATACGATTTAAGTTTTTACCAAAATTATTTGGGATCTTTAGGTAGCATATGCCCCGTTTCCCCCTTTGAGTGCGCCACTGAAGAAGTAACAATTACCTACTTCTGTAGCTCCATAGTCCCTCAATAGACTAGACTGCCGGTGGCAGGAAGGTTGTGATTTCAGACCCGGTCATATATACTGAGGGAGATTTTTATAAAATGGTTCTCCACTCTCCCTCCCTCACAGATAATATCAAAACTCATGCATGAAGAAAAGTAAATAGATCAAAATATTTTTAAAACGTTCAGTTAAATAAAATTACAAATTATTTGTTTTTCAAAAAAAATGTTCATATTTACCTATGATGCTGACCCATGCTGTGTATATGGGCAAATAATAAAAAACGCTGCGGACAGGATTCGAACCTGTGCGGGCATAGCCCATTGGATTTCGAGTCCAACTCCTTAACCACTCGGACACCGCAGCATGGGACTCTGTTTCATGATTTGACGCAATGTAACCGCGGCCATAAATCAATGAGAATTCACAACAGTATTTTATTATTTTTTATATTTATCACCGCGTCTTACTACCCGTTCGGGTTATACGCTTAAGTACTAATTACGCTAATGGATTAGGAATTGGTAAGGTTGAATTTAGATAAAGTTAACCCGCATTTACGTGGAGGGAGAGTGGAAAATCATTTAGGACACCACCACCCCCAGTTCACCCGACCGAGATTCGAACCTCGATCTCCCCGTGATCAGCAGTCTAGTCCAGTGGGCAGTGGTTCCCAATTATCTACCAGTCAAGGACCACCCAAAGAGGCTCTTTGAGATCGGCCAACCCCCCGTTTTTTCTAATCATTATGTTATATGTATAGAAAATAGCAGCCCCCCCCCCCCCCCCCCTCCCCCCCCCC
>CABFVX010003793.1:8294-43872 GCA_902151425.1 Timema shepardi | reverse complement strand
CCCCCCCCCCCCCCCCTCCCCCGCCTTCACCCCTTAAGTCACTCCACATGGATACTCGTGTTACGTAGAAAAATCAAATGTGTCCAATGGCCTGATACGTTCAATCGGGTCAAACTGGCGACGAAGATTTTCAACTAGCTCACAGCAGTGTCAGTTCATTCAGTGGCTATGTATATTACACTGTGGCAGATATGTTGCAAATGTTGTGATTGGAAAACTAGACTCTACGGGTCCTGGGAAACCTCACTTGGTTGTTTCAAAGATGCTTGAGGCAACCAACAGCTCGACAATTGCCATAGTTGTCCGTGATGCTTTGCGTAAGTATATAACTTAATTTCACAAGATATAACGTGTTAATTTAATGATTTGCGGTGTTATTCCTGTAATAATGAGAATTATAAACCAGTTAATTTGTTTATATTAGGTGTCCTGTGACCATCATAAAACAACAATGAAAGGTTTTCGGTGCTGCTGACAGACAGTGGGGCCTACATGTTGAAAGTATCTGCAAACTTAAAAGTATTTTATACCAAGTTAATTCACGTCACTTGTCTGGCGCGTGCTGTTCATAGGGTTTGCTTGACTTTTTTTAAATTTTCAGTGCCTATAAATCCGCCCCCTAGCCATAATACACAATTTCCAGATACACATTTTAAACACAATCGTAAGAGCCATTTTCAAAAAATTTGAAAGTAAAAAAAAATATTCATCAGTAAACTACCCTTATTGAAGGGCTATGGTAAAAAATACTTTTGTGGTATAGCCCTATAAAATCTAAATACCAAGTTTAAAGAAAATCCATCAAAATGTTTGAGATCTGTGACCAGGAAACAAAAGAATGCATAACAGACAGACATACAGAAAGACATGGGGACATTGGGACATGGGAGAACATTTAATGTTATCCTTTTGCTGACAGATAAGTCAGAATCAATGATTTATTTTTTTTACCAGCGTAAGCACTGGGTTATTTATTTTGTTTCTGCTGATTTACAATATAGCAACTAAAATGTGGGACTATGTACTTTAAAAATAATAATAATAAATTGAAGGGTTTATTCCAATTTTTCAACATCTTGTGAAATTTACCAAATTCACAAAGCACACAGGAAGAAGTAAAACAAACCGGGACCTGTTCAGTGCCCAGACAGCAGCATCTCCTGTAAACATTAACCTAATGGCTCTCACACAAATATTTTTGTTTTATCTTAACACCTCAAATAGATATTTAAAGAGGTTTCCCTTTGTTTTACCACCCACTTTACCTCTGTTTTATCCTTAAAATCTTTTCCTTTGAACACTACTATCCACCCCAACTTATTTATAAGTTTAATAACCGCAACATCTCGACCCTAAGATGGGTACCGACTAGGAAGAGGGTAGTCAAATATATCCAATATATCACAGTCAAATATTAATTTATTCAACAGCTACAAAAGCTACTAGCTCTACTGTCACATATCTGTATGTCAAGTGTGTGATCTGTAGTTGAAACTTGCGAGAGATTATATCACTACGTATGTATTAAGTCACAGAAACAAGTGTTACATATTAAATAGAGACACAGCAACACAATTGGGGAGGACTCCAGAAACTGGAAATTATCAAGCAATAGTGGAGTCACTAGGATTGGTGTCACCCAGTGCGGTAGCTCATGGACCTCCTCCCATACCAGACCATACAGAATTCTTAGTAATGTTTTTGTACTATGTTACTCATAAATAAAGGTCTTTTTTCCTACCAATATCCTACTATATACTAGATTTCTGGTATGGAAAAAGGCCTTTCAGAAAACAATTCCTACGCTGAACAGACTTTACCCACATTTGGGTGTAAAGAGAGTGGAAAACCATTTTGTAAAAAACTCAGTACACCTGATCAAGATTCGAACTGTGGTTTCCCCTCATTGGCAGTCTAGTATACTGCGAAAGTAGCACGTTAGACCACGCGATCACAGAAGTGGGTTTATTGTATTCATATTATTAGAACCTGCTTCCAGTGGTCACACGCTTATTGACGTACAATAACAGATAAGGATAGTTAGTAATTACCAAGTATTCAATTATTATAAGGAAAAAGAATAACTCATCTACAATGTATTTTATATTATCTTCCCTATAGAAGAGTGCTAGATGAGACTACAAGTTGTATTAGGGAATACTATACTCGTACATTAAAATTTCAACTCTGGATAAAAATTCCCCAACTAAACCTCAAGGAAAAATGCACCTGATTATCTAACTCACACTGATGGACACACATACAGAGGTGTTACTCTCGTCTTGTCGCGTTTGCCATTTTCAGGCAGGTAAGGATTCAAAGCTCAACTAGGTGTACTGAGGGTGGAATTTTTCTAAAATTGTTTCTCAATCTCTCTCCACACAAAGTATGTATTTGTTATTAGAGCTACAACAGAATGAGTGCCAACCACAACTGAACTAGATTGAGAAATTAGTCGTGTTTAACGTGACAACAAATGAGTACAACAGATTTCTTTTCTGGCAAAACTGAAAGTGTACCCTGCGAGTCACAATGATTAACGTGAGTGTGAAATACATTGTTTTGCTTCACTAACCGGATCT
This sequence comes from Timema shepardi, assembly GCA_902151425.1. Lineage (NCBI taxonomy): Eukaryota > Metazoa > Arthropoda > Insecta > Phasmatodea > Timematidae > Timema > Timema shepardi. Next base: position 41,290 of record CABFVX010003793.1, on the reverse strand, counting down.
TGGCAGGCCTCCAATCATTCAGAAATATCAAACAAGCGAGATATTCCATGAATACGTAATGAGCTAATACAATGAAACCAGTGGGGTTGGCTCAGTGGCTACACCTTGTCTCTTTGAACTTGAAGGGCGGGGTATGAATCAGGCATATAGCTGGTGAGGGAGGTAGTGAAAGGAGGGATGGAGGGTCCTGGGAGCATAGACTCTCCCCATCCCAGCCCTTCCCCCCTCACCCTTTTGCCTCAAACATGAAAATGAAACTAATACTTAATTTAATTAAAATTAAAATGCACCTCTTCCAATACAATGAAAAATATGGTATTATTGAGAAATAAATTATTATAATATAATCTATGCTGCAACCAACGTTAGCAGTCGTCTGAATCACGCAGTTGTCCAAAGCATTGCATGTTGACTGCGGCCGGCTATTTGCGTAGCCTGTGTGCCAACGTTTCAATTTAAAAAGTGCAATACAAAACTGTCAGGTACAGTCCGGTTTCCAATTTTTATAGGAGGTCTCTTTACCCAACAGCTAAAACAATTATGCACAAGATCTACTCTCACATATCCATATGTCAAGTCATGTGATCTGCAGCTGTCACTTTTGATAGATATATTATTAAATAGCACTAATAATATAGTACAATGCTCTTATCACTGTTGAGCTAAAATAAGTATGTTTGTTGGGCTGTATGAGTGATACTCTTCCTCGCCCTATTGGGGATTCACCTTTCTCCCTGTGGTTTCCCATACTCTCTCAGAGTGGATTGAGCGGTTCGTTATTCAGCCTCCTCATGCGGTCCTTTTAGAGTAAACATTGTGAGCTTTTAGCACCAAACTGTCACAAGAAGCAAATCCACGCGCACACCCCCTTCCCCGTCCTTGATAGTTTTTAAAAATTAGTATTAACAATAGTAATTAAAAAATTAAAACTAATTAAATCAATGTTATACAATGTTTAACTGTAATGTATCTCACTAGACGTCGCTTTGTGTGTCGATCAATGTAAATAATTTATTTACATTTTAATGCATAATTTACTTAACATAAATTAACTAAAAGTGAGAAAACATACATAAATGATAGACTTGAATGCGCTTTTTTTTTTAATTTCCCAATTAATTTCTAAATTACTCTCAAATTTACTCTAAAATTTTGAAGAATTTTTCCATCAAAGTTTCCCAAGGGAGAGCTTCTCCCCCCCATCCCACTCATGAAGATCCACCCCTGAAATGTCCTTATTGTCAAATGGTTCAGGAGAGTGCCCGAAGGTTCGGAAGATCCTTGTTTGATCTGAGGCATGAGGTCAAGCTGAAGGATTTAGTTTGTGTATGTTCATACTCATACATAAATATTAAACTCTTTACACTAGAGATGGCTGTTTAGTGTAAAGTGTTGCTATCCTATAAGCGAGTTTGTAAGTCATATGTTGATATAACCATGTTTAAATTACAAACATTTTAATAGATGACATTTTACTACCATTAATGAGTTGTATTAATTTTTTAGTTTTGACTTTTTATCATTAACAATATACAAGGTAGATGAATGTTAAGGAATTTACTGGAAAGAGGATTGAAAACCACTAGGAAAACATATCATAAGCCCTGTCAAAGCTCAATCCCAGACTATCGGTCATAGTCCAGCAGGTAAACCACTACGACAATCCTACTGGTAAATTTCCTATGCTCTCAGAAAATCGTTAGTTGTTTATTTGGTTTTTGAAGCTGAAGGTAATTGAAGATTGTTCCATAATGCAAACATTAATTATAAAAAATAAATATTTATCTACTCTGATATTACTGTTTTACAGGTGATTGACGCAAGTGGGGTTATTAGCACCGAGATTGTACTTAAGACAGAGCTCTGAGTGACTCATATCTCATCCGTTTTTGAACTATATAAAAACTAATATTTGAGTGGAGCAGGATTAAAACCATAGTCTTTGTTTATGCCATGCTCTCAATACTTTAAAACATGGCTGAGGCTATGGATGTGGCTATAATCGTACTTAACAGCTGTAATAGCTTAGATAAATGCCTCATGATATGTGCATTCACATTCATATGATTGTCACTGTACAATAGGCAGCATAGAGCCCTCCCTACTCGAAGGTGACTTCGGTACCTGATAGCTCGCGATCTTAATTGAATACTCATTTGTAGGTGACGATTTCTACACGTCCATCACAGACTCTGCCTTAAAATATGAGTGAAGAATGACCCTGGGCATGGGACGACTCCTGGATAGCTCAGCGGTTAGAACATTCTGAACTAAGCTAAAGTCCCAGGTTCGATTACTGTGTCCAGGTGTTATTATTTAATTTAAATAACAAAATCAAATAGTCTTAAACTGCAATAATTTGAAATATTTTAACATGCATTCTCCCGCTCTAAAACTGTAAGAGCTCAAACAACTAATGTTTAGCAAATGAACGCTTTGTAAATCATATAATTAAAAACAATTTTAGGCCTTGTTCATTTGGAGAGATTAAATCACCGGTCAAGTTTGATAGCCATTGAAGATTTGTCAACAGTGTAAATGTTTGGTTGTAGGATTGATGGTGGGAGCAGGAGGAGGGAAGGAGAAGATATTTTGGCTGTTTATAAACAAGCGAGTGAGCAGATACTCCAGCAGTGGTAGGTGAACACTTCATCCATAAGTGACGTTCAACGCTATCAAAAATGAGAGTTTTGGTGAGTAGCTCTTCATTCAAAGATCCAAGAGGAACAATAAGAAAGGAAGACTCAATAGAGTGTCAGGAAAATGTTATGGACTTGTTTTAGTGATTTTTTTATCGCTCCTTACTAGCCATTGGGGTTGTATGCATTTAGTGATTTAGCACCTCAATTAAGGATTATAACATGCATAAACGAGGAACATTTTACTATGATGAAAAATAGGATTATTTTCTTTACTTGATTTGGTGATATTATAAACACTTGTTTAGGAATGGAACATGTACTTAGCTAAATATTTATATTTACAATGTAAATACTTCACATGTAGATAAAATATGTATTTATATACATTAAAATAAGTAACTACAGACAAAATATTTTATTTGTTAAATATTAAAAATCAAATATAGAAAAATATTAAATTTGGTACTATGAATTTAATGTTTTCATTTATTAGAGGTATTTAACGTGCACTTTCTAAACTGACTGATCACATAATCACACATGAATTTCTATGACCGAGAGTGAAAGGGCCTACCAATTTTATCGGGAAAGGTATTTTAACATACCTTCCAGGGTTCTTTTACACGCCAAAATCAACACGGGACTGATGGCCTTACTTCCCCTTTGAAGATAGTTGTTATACGGATTTTTATCATTCAAGAACAATCTGTTGACTGTGGTTGGGTTTGAACCCATGAGCTTTGTGTCCTGAGGCGACCACTTTACCCCAAGACTACCGAGATCAACTGGTTCTAACAAAGGATAATTTCAGTTACACTTGTTATTTTCCTAAGCAAAGTTTGAGTATAGAGTGTATGAGTGAAGACAAAGTAGAAATTAAAAAAAAATATTACTCACATTTCTCAAATTACTTTCTAACAACAATGACCATCCCACCTAAGATGTTAAGACTTACAGTTCATTCGGTTGACATTGATGGAGGTCTTTCAGGTTATAATCCCAGCGGGGTTCACTAGGGTTGATAGTTGGTTGTTTTAACATCCTCTTTCAAAGATAATACGGTTGCATTGGATCCTTACTAATCCCCTCATATATACCCCGTAGAATAAGTTGTTAGTTGGCTTTTTATTGGACAAATGGATAAATAAATGTGTTGTCACTTTATTAAATTACTAGCAGAAGTACCCAGTGTTGCCCGGGCAATGCTATTCTTTGCTTCAAACAGACAGGAAAAAAATTACCTTAATTTCCGTTCCTACAGCCCAGTTTTTATAGATTTTAAAAAATCTAGCTAAAAATGTAAAATTCCAGCTTTGAGGTGCATGTTTTTTTTTGCACAGGGACTACTAATTTTAAATTTCGGCCAAATGCATGCGGTAGATATCACACTATGCTCATGACAGACATACAAGTAAAGAAACTTCATTTTATTAATAACCACTACAACTTATTTATTTTCCAACATTTTTTAATCCTCAAAAGTTCTCCCTTTAGATAGTTCATAAATACAACCAATTATAAAAAAAAAATGTGTGTGTGTTTGTTGCTTCAGTTAAAATACCCTTAGATATCAAGCTTGAAAAAAAAGTACCAAACTATTTAGGCTTTATGAGCGTGCACAAACATTTATACATATAGAGAAACATACATTAAAACAGTTTGCTTAGAAATACCTTTTAAGAATTAATTCCGAGTTTAAAAAAATGAATTCTCATCAAATCATAAGATACATTTTTACTTTCTTTCGACACCTTAGAGAAAAATTAATGTAATCACCAAAAAAATTGAACTCGAGATTTTGATAGATGTCAACATTTCATGACCCCCTGAAACCAAACAAGGGGTTTTTGCAATGCCGTCTGTCTGTCCGTCTGTCCATACCTCAGGCTAGAGCCAAAACTATTTTACCGATTGCTACCTAGGGTTTTCATAAAGTTCCCCCAAGAGGTTTTTGGAATTAGATGTCTAACCCTAAATTTAAGGGTAGTTTACTGAAGGGGGAAAAAAGAAAAAATAGATTTTCCAAAATTTTGCTATAACAATTTTGATTATATTTTATATCTTGAAACTATGTATCATTATAAACACGATGGCAACTCTCATTTTCTCATGAAAATGACTTTGAGGGTACTCGGGGAAATTTTCCAAACATCATTATTTTTCTGCAACTATTTGAGATACAAAATAGCTTACCATTGTAAAGTTATAGTACTATTAAAGATAAAATCCTGAAATATATTTTTATAAAAGCAATAATTTCTACGTTACAAGCAAATCTATATACTTTTTAATCCATGTCTGAAAATTAACTTGATTCTTATGTTCTTTGGTGGGCAAAGATGTTTCTCTTTTCTCAATTTTTCTGGAACAGTGTTCCTAGTTCCTAATACCATATATTAAGTAACAATGTATATTATTTCACTTAAGATCTTTGGTGTAATGTTTATACAACAATGTATGGACCTATTATTTCATTTCACAAATCTTAGGAGCTTTTAGGAAATGACTATTTTAAGAAAAAAGCAGGAGAAAGTCTGTGTGGTGCACTGTACCATTTGTTAACCATATTGGAACTGTGTCAAGTGTGTTAAAATATTGTTATTTTTAAATTATTTTTATACACTTATATTTTAGATCATGTGATCCGTAACCATCACTTTTGACGGATTATATAAATAGCTATGAATATCACGCACCGCGTCTCACCACCCATTCAGGTTATACACATATATAATAGTTACACTAATGTATTAGGAATAGAGATGGTTAAATTCGGAGGATGTGTACCTGCATTTGCATGGAGGCAAAGTAAAAAACCATTCAGTATAAACTACCCTCAGTACACCCACCAGTAATTTGAACTCCTATCACCTCGTCTATTCTATTGTGAGAGTGACACCTTAAACCATGTGGTCACCAAAGCCAGTGATATCAATGCTGACAGCAAATATTAGTAGTTATAATATTATTTGTTGCTCCTAAACAGGTGTTCCTTCTACTGACAGTGACTGTGGTCATGGCGATAGATCCCCCAGGGAAACAGAAACGAGGTTTGACAGACCTGGGCTATGGTAGCAGTTACTCTGCACCTGTCTCCTACCACTATTCGGCACCACTAGGCTACTCTACAGGCTACGAGGTCTCACCACTGCCGGCTCCTCGAGTCGCCATCACCAGACTCCTGTACTCGCCACCTTTGTCCAGGGTTGTATATTTGCCACCCAGTGCAAGAGTGATCTATAGAACACCAACCGGTACCTATGCGAGGTTTCAATATTGGTAAAGATAACACATGATGGTGACAAAGGAAAACTTTAAAAGACAATGTTTTACTATGGAAAAACATGTTTTAATGAGCTGATTTTTAAATGTATTGTGTGTGTATATAAAGACCAATATATCCTTGTGTTACCCGCTTTGATGGCCACATGGTCTAAGGCGCTACTTTCGCAGTCTACTGCCAATGACGGGGCTATTGAGATCTTGTTAGGGTGTACTGAGGGTGGTTTTTCCAAAATGGTTTTCCATTCTCACTCCCTCCAAATGTAGGTACACTTCCTATAAATATAGCCTTAATCATCCATAAAACCATTAGCGTAATTAGTACATAAGCACACAACTCGAACAGGTAGTAAGATGTGGAGCTAAATAAAATGAAGTTTTATGTAAAGTGTGTTTAATCATTGAAGATGTTAATGTCAAACAATAAGAATAGGCATAAACATAATAAATAAGATTCACAACTTGTGAATATGATGAATGCCAGGCCTCCACCGTGGTTCGGATCCCACGTTAAACTGTGGGTCCTCCATTTCATCTCACAATCACCCTACCATTACACATTAGCGTAAGTGCGTATAACCCGAATGGGTAGTAAGACGCGGTGCTAATAATAATAATAATAATAATAATAATAATAATAATAATAATAATAATAATAATATACAAACTGCATATAAATTATTTATTTTACATAATTTAAAGTAAGAGTAAAGACTAAGAAATAAAACTAATCAATGTTGAATTCATAGTTAGTAGTTAGATGGAAAGTGCTATGAGTTTCGGTGAGACTGATAGACTATGAGAACTGTGAAATATTTTGGAATATTAAAAAACAATATCGTTGTTCTGAATGAGGAAATATTTATGAAAATAAACCCAATTTTTCAAATTTTAATTGGTTTGGAAAGTTTGCTGTTCATAAACATAATTGAATACTGGTATATAATTTTAATAATGATGGCCAAGATAAAGGAATCGAACCTGAGGGTTGTATGTGTTTTTAGACAAGATAGTGTTTTGGATAGATCCCTGGCAAAAGAATTTGTTAGCTAAATCATTTACCCAGAATTAATTCCAGTAACAAAGTATAATTTTTGAACATAAATTTAAATAAAATATTTTGCTGGGAAACTTGACTTAATGTTGGTTTTTTTAATTAAAAATACATGTTTATGCTTTTTATCAATTTAGAAAAAATACTATTTCAAAATGTAATGTTTTAGATACTCTCATTATTTTATTTTGGACAATAGAAGATATTAAAGGGCATTTTAAAAATATCCCACAAATTCATCAATGTTTCCTTTATATATTAATGTTATGAAATTATGGAAAGTCTTGATCAAAGTTCAATTTGAGTATGTATCAAGAGATTATACTTTCAAAGTCAAAGTTTCACATATTGACCAAAGACTATTGAAGTTTAACTTCATGGTGTGGCCAAATTTATTATTAGACATTTAACACTAGGACTATTAACAATTTAATCTATATCTCTCTAAAGATGTGGCCACATCTGCGTACTATTTGTGTCTGTCGCAAAGGACATACTTTAGACACCACATGAGCGCAACACTTGTAGTAACGTTGATAGTTATGCATCAGTTATGTAAAGAAATTCATAAAGAATGAAGCGTTTCACTATACTACTTACAAATATTTGAAAAGAAGGAAAGAAAAGAAATTGGTTGGTTAATCCAATACATTTGCATAGATGCCGATAATATCATTTTTTCACTCAATGCAAACAACTATGGGAAGACCATTTGAAATTTTATAGCTATTTTAGGATGTCTATATTAGAGAGCAGATATTTTTAATAATATATTTTCTGCTAATATTTCTCCTTTGACTTTACACTTCCAACATAATGCTTCACTGCTCCAAAAAACTGAGCATGCTTGGTCTTAGGGGGCTGTCATGCGCACATGCTTAGTGCTTGTTAGACCAAGGTACTCACTCGGAACACAAAGAACAGATCATGGCAGCATGTTTCGAGCCTTGAGATCCTCAGAGAGAGATTCTCTTTCAACTGATGTCCAGAAGATATCTCCAGTGCATGGCGCATATCCTGGTCACAAGAAAACACGATAAGACTCATACACTTTTACAGGCCCTTTTAAACCTCTGCTACGGTTTTGTTTAACTTAATATCAAGGGTTTTAATAATGTAATGTAAGCCCTGCTACAGTGGATGAATGGTCTAAGGTGTTACTCTTGTGTTACACTGGCCTGTTGATGATGGGGAAATCACGGTTAGGGTCGCAGTTGGGTTACTGAGGGTGTTTTTTCCCCAATATAGTTTCCCAATCACCTTTCACACAAATACAGGTAGATTACCTCTAAGATGCTTACTTTTTCATCCCTGCCCTATTAATGTTATTATCATATGTGAGTATAGCCTAAAACAGGTAGTGTGATGATGATGATGATGATGATGATGATAATAATGCAGTTCTAAATAAAATAATAATAATTTAGAAGTGTGTTTATAGTTTACAAGATGGGTGGTATTTGTTTCCATTTTTATGAAGAGTTGGAAGGGGTAAGTTGGTCAGGCTATAACCTTATAAGGGGTGTGCAATTAGTGAGAGTTTGAAAACCACTACATTACAAGAAAGTAATGTATTGAAAAGGAAAAATATAAAGTTAGCGCCCATTAGATAGACTCTTCATAATTTTAATTAAAATTCTATTTACTCTAGTTTTAAATGTTCTCTAAATTTAGCTACTTAATTGAACCAGGGCTGTGGAGTCGGTACACCAAGCCTTGGTTTCCGACTTCTTTATTTTTCCACTGTCCGACTTCAACTCCAACTCCTTCATAAATTGGTAGAGTATCTTAATAAGTAATAACCAATTTGCTGCAGTTAAATGCTCCAATATAGACTAATTTATGGTAGTCTTCTTGGAATTATGAATGTATATTTAAATATTTGTAAATCCAAATTTAAAAATATTGCTCCTAAGGAATAAAAAAAAGTATAAACTTACATGTATTTACCATACATTGTCTAATAAGGTTTTATTTTGAAGCTTGACTTCAACTCCACCCAAAATTCCTTCCGACTCCGATATTACATCCCCGAGTTGAACACACAACTTCTTCTTTATAAGGTGTACCATTTTAGTTGAGACTCAAGAGTAAGATCAACCCTTGCTCTCTCCATAAGGTAGAAATGTCAAATACAAATGTAATCAATAGTATCGCCTGTCCTAAAACATTTATATTTTTATTTGGACAGATAATAGTATTTATTGTGATATTTGAATTGAATATATGCCAGCCTAATAGCAATAATAAAAGAATCACAAAGTTTAAAGCATAGAAACTACGAGCCGCCAAGACATCCAGGTAATTTTGTCCTCCCTCCTTCCTCTGAGGCGCAACTAAAATGGGATGCTAGGCCTAGATAGTCTCGCCAGAAGCAGGGTAAGGCCTCCAACCCACTCCTCAAGTTTGAGTTTGTCCAGTAGAATATTATTTAATCTGACACTTTAGCTCAGTTGGTAATGTCTGTCTACTGAGCTAAGGGTCCCGGGTTTGATTCTTGGCATGATCGAAAAAATTATTATTGGTGAAATGTGGGTTTAACCTTTCACATTGATAAATTAATGGCTGTTGACTGGATGTTGTGTCTGTTCCAGAATTAAGTTAGATTGTAAGGCATATGAAGCTACGGCAGGCCTAGCCAGTCGGTAGTGGAAAATATATGGCTAGAATAAAAAAAGTGGCCCGGACCATATGCTGGAAAGAGTAGTGTATGTAAAGTAAAGTAGGAGATTATTTAGTGTGATTAAGTTTAGTTATTTACAATTATGAAACAATGTAATAAACAGTCAAAGAAAGACTCAAACATAGTGCTTCATTAATAATGTAATTTATAAACAAGACTTTAAAATACAGAATTAATGTTCACATAAACAAATTTATGAACACTTAACTGTTAAATGTTCGGCATACTGGTAGGCCTACTTAGTTTTATGTAACTGCATAAAAATAAGTAGGCCAACCAGTATGCAGAACATTTATATTATAACATGTATTGTTATTTGAAGAGATTTGAAATGTGGTGCTAGAGAAGACTTGAGAAGATCAGGTGGACAGACAGGGTGACAAATGAACAAGTCCTAGGAAGAGTGGGTGGGATGTTTTAATTCTTCGGTACAAAACAAACAGGATATGACACATCCTTAGGAGGAACTGTCTTTTACATGACATCATAGAAGGAAAGGTTGAGGGAAGGAGGAGCTTATGAATAGGAAGAGTGGTCTAAGTTCACTGACAAATAGAATGGACCTGTCATAAGATAGAATACCTAGCTAATAATAATGTGAAATGAATAAAAATACGAAACAAATTTTTAAATCTAACAACAATGCTGTCCATAACTTCACTAATATTTCACAATCTGGGTTTGAATGTGCAGCAATGTTACAGACCAATTTTCTTAGAAAGAGCCTTATTCAACAGCTAGAAGATCTACTGTAGCAGATCAACTTTTACGTTTTCATATGTTAACTCATATGATCTGCAGCTGTCATTTTTGATAGAAAGTATGAGTACTTATAAATATCACTAATGGTATAGTTAGATTTTATAAATGGCTACAAAGAAATATGTTTGTATCTTATTCTTATCACTTCATATAAAAAATATGGTCTTCAGTTAATACAATCCAATCGCATTTATTTATAGAGTATCACTGTCATTCTGTTCTTATATTCTTTTTTACCATATTTATCTCACAGTTAACTCAGCAATAAACTATTTAGTACCATTTACAAAAGTGATAATCTTACATCTTGGATAAAAACTATATGATGTGTCATACAGTGGCAGTTTATTATGCATTTTGTAATTCAATGCCCCACACAAACTTCTTTTTCACTATGGATGGTCCAGAGTCCATGCAGCAGAGACAATTAGGAATAATAATATATTTAATATAACTTATTTTTATTATTAAAAAAAAGTCTAATATAAAATGGATAAAGGAATAAAATTAAAAACACATGATATGTTAAGTTTTTGCCCAGTTTGGATAGAAGCACAAAAACAATAATAAACTTGAAAATTATTTAACTTTGAAAGATGACTATTTTTAAAAATTAATATGTTTACCATCAAGGTTATTAATATATTCATCAAGGAATATGATATGGGTCCAGGGTCATTTTAAAGGAAGTGCACTTGCATTAGTGTGTATTTTGTGTCTTTTTAGCACCGTATCTTACTGCCTGTTTAGGTTATATGCTTATGTACTAATACACTAATGAGTTAGGGATGAGGAAAGTTGAATTAGAGGTAGTGTACCCACATGTGCATGGAGGGAGGGTGGAAAACCATCTAGGAAAAAACACTCTCAGTACACCCAACCGAGACTTGAACCTCAATCTCCCCATCATCACATTAGACCATGTGGCCACCAAAGCAGGTATTAGTGGGTAAGGACAATGGTAAAAAAACATTACTTTATAAGTCTACCATCATTGTATTCGACCAATACTCAAACTTTCACCTCACCACTATCAGCAATTCAGTATATTGCTAGTCTGACATCTTAAACTGCTTAGCCACAGATGCTGGTGAACAACTATCAGAGTAAATTCTCTTGAATGTCAATACATCTAACAACTTGCCTTTAAATAAAACTTTTTGGGATTTCTTATTCAAATACATTTAAGGAAGCCTTTTAAATTGAGGACAATAGTCACACTGAACTAAGAGGTGAATGTAATTCCTAAAATATTTACATTTGAAGATGTTTAGTTGTAAAATGTTACCTGAATCTCTTCTTGAATAGAATGTATGATGTTAGTACAAAGGGCCACAACAGATGCCTTTTTATTTTCTGAATTTAAATTGTCTTTTTTGTTGTCGTTGAGAGCAACACAAGTTGTTTTAAAATCTTCGTTGAGTTCATTAGAAACAAGATCTGAGTAAACATATTTTGATTCGGGCTTTTTTGAAAGTTCATCGTGCAGATGTGTAGTCTGAAGAAAGGATGTTTGTGTGGAACAATCCACAGTGCTATTATTATAACAATGCTGGGAGAAGTCATCCAAAAGTTGATCACACAATGATAGATTAATGTTTGTTTCCTACAAGAAAAGAAAGCAAAAATGCAACATGATTATTATTGATAAAAATTGGGAACTATTGAGAGAGAGTATCATAAAAGCAAGGGCATATACCCCATGTATAAGAATAAAGTACACATTTATATGTTTTGAGACTATCAAAATGGTATATCAATAAAATAAAATAAAATGGAATACTGTTTAACTCGAAACCTGTATAGTGGTTAAAACTCTAGGTATTTTCAAATTATTTCAAAATAAAATTTAAAACCTAAATTAAAGTGGGGTGTTTATGTCAAAATTATATGTAAGTATTCACTATTCATGATAGCCTAGGTNTCATAGTTAAATTTTCCTTAAATTTGTGAGCACATTGTTAACATTTTCATTTATTTATTTAGTTTTGCAAAAAAAAAAACATAACATTTTTATAAATAACCGATGGCAGGTTTTGGCATAGTCTTCTTATGATGATTATATATTATCCTGTCTAGTGATCTTAGTGAGTTTGTTTTATATAGCAGGTTAGTGATTTTTTGTTCCAACATGTGTTTGGCGTGGCGTGCATAAGATATTTGATTGTAATACCAATAACTTAGTGAGACTATTTTTTAAATAATACTTAATTCATATAGATCTATATTCTTTGAAAACCTGAGTATAGATTTCTTATTTGGAATAATCTTATTATTTTTTTTAATGGATTTTAATAAACAATGTTAAAATATTTTCCTGCATCATTATTTTATTAATCTTTTCTTATATTAAAAATAAATTTAAGAATAAAAAAACTGCCAGTTCACCACTGGGTATTTGCCCCTATATTTTGAAACCTATGGGCCACCCATGTATGTTGAATTATGTAATAAAATAAAATATGTACCCATAATTATTAGTAATTAGAACTATTTCAATATCCTAGTCATTGCCTTTCCATAAATAAACCAAGTAGACTATTGGTACATCAGTCCAATTAAATTGTACATACATAACATCTCTTACTACTTACTAACTTTTTTTATTGATGGGAATTGGTCTAAAGTTAAGTAACATGTTTATAGTAACTATTTTATTATAAAACAATATTAGATAGGAGTTAGCAGCTCTAAGATTGGTTTGATTTACTTCCTCCTCCATGTGAAGCAGCGTGCACACTCAGCCCTTTGGCTGGTTAGTGCAACTCGCCTGCTCCATCTGAGAGCAAACACATGTAATAAGGAAGTCATTAATAAGTGTGTTAGTTTCCTGTAACCTTCCAAACTGAACTTTTATCAGCGAGCAAGAAAGTGCCTAAAATATTTCTAAAAAGGCCTTTCAGAGCATGTTTTTCAGGAATCTTTAACCTGCCTCAATTTGCATTGTACTGACAACTTTACTTCCCCTCTAAAGGAAAGTGTGGTAAAAATTTGTCAACCTCAACCAGGTTTGAACTTGCAAACTGAGGCTCTTGAGACGAGCACTTTATATTAAGAACAACGAGGTTGACATAAAATGAGAATGAAAAGGTATGTAAGTGCATTCTATATTTGGTTGATGCTTATTTTCATGGTCATAGGTATTTTGAAATAAGACAAAATACTCATATTTTGATATATACAGATGGTTGATAGTGTTTCGTAGTTGAACCAAATGTAGACCAAAATAAATTCTTATTTTTTTTATTCTTACCTGAAGAGTTCTCCGTATTTCTTGTACCCTGTGCTCAACCCTTTTTTCAAAGTTAGACTCAAACCCAGAATCCATCAGCTTACTCCCACAGCAAACATACATGTCTCGGCAAACTGGATGGTTGGAATATTAAAATCAGAGCAATGTCACTGAGATGGTGTTCGAAACTTTTAATCCCTAAAAAGAAAAAGTAAACAACAATAACATACCAAATAGAACCCTTTGAGATTAATGGTCTACTTAAATCATACATTTTCAGCTGAGTTACTTACCCTCTGGAGGAACACTTACTCAGCTACCACTAATATTACTTTCACTAGTGGCACTGCCATCAACACTAATATCACAACCAGTAGCCTAATAATAATGACAAAGAGAAATAATTAGCATATTTGTGTTACTTATATATAGGACATATTTTTTTTATATATCATGAAAAAAATAGAGGTAGGTATTAAAATGTTGAATTGCATATAAAGTTAGTTCTGTTGCAAAATCAGATCTTTATTTTATCATAGGAAAATCAACTCGACTATTGTTGTATTGATAAGAACATTAATTGAGCCCAAAGGGATCGATGGAACCTTATTTTTTAATAGAGAAATGGTTTTAATTCGTGGTGATTTTTCATCTTCAAGCTTTAGCCTATACACACGTATTTTATTGAAGACACCAAAAATACACAGAAAAGTATAAGAAATGCCAGAATGTATCTGTCAGAGGTAATTAAATTCAATTAAAGACATTGAGATAGTTAATTGATAATTTAATGACAAAGGTCATTGGATCAGGTCTTTCATTAATATAACATTATTGAAGTATTTTTAGTGAATAGAGACTTCACATTTCTTAACCATTAAATACACTAACTCAACATAAATTATTGTAGTTTATTTTTTAAATCAATACTAGTTTATGAATGAGAAATTTGACATATGCAATACAGTTACGATAGGCTACATAGCTTTATTAACAATAATGATATAATTAAAGAGGTATTTTAACTATTTTTACTGACACTTTGTTGTGGTAGTAAATTAGCAATATACCTTACAGTAGCTGAGAAAACCATCTTTATACATGGAGCCAAATTAAATTATATATTTTGGAAACAAAGTACAGAGTGTCGTTACAATTATCATATTGGCACTATATCTAATAAGGTTTTACATAAAATTATAATGTAGTGAGAGAGACAGGGTTCTCTCTTTTTTGAATGAAAACTAATTATCTATTTCATGTACTACTGGGAAGTGTGGACTGCCAGATTCTAAGCGGCCCGAGACTATAAATATGACGGCCACTTAACATATGTTCATAAATACCGTACTGAAGCTTTGTTTCAATGTAAGCTCAAGTGATGAGGTAAAGTAGGCTATATATATGTTTATTATGAGACTATTTAATCTTAATTTTAGCTACATTATCAATAATTACATAGCTATTCAGTCAACTAACAACATCAGCTTTTACTTTCTAAGGGACATGAGCAAATAAATATATTTCTAAATTGTTAGACAAAATCTGGAAAACTAGTTTCGATATATTTAAGCTATTAACCACCTATTTCTTGTGTAGATTACAAAGCTAGTAGTAGCAGTCAAAATTCACAAAACAAATGCTTCTGTGTTTGTATTAAGAAATTGATTATAAACAACATCAAAACACAACTAAAGGGACCATTTTATACATAATGCCACCCTCTATATCTCCACAAATGAGGTATTATCATCACCTCAGACTTACTTACAGGAATTTTTGGTTAAAATTTAATATAAACAATTATTTAGAATTCAATAGATAGCATTATTGATTTTAGTTAGAAATGTTTATGGCAGCCCAAATAAAAACCAACCCCCCCCCCGAGATATAGCCCAGTGTCCCGGCGGTCCAATCCACCCAACTACTGGCACCATATTAAAACACATTTACAATTATTTTTACACCTCTTCCATGTTGTCACAGTGAGTAACAAGCTCAACTTAAAGGACTCTCCAATGTATCACGTGGGTAAACCATTTTAAGACGTTCTTCAATAAATTACAACAGTTGAGTCCACTATGTTTTGTGATTTACCTCTACCTCGCCTCCAAGCAATGCTCACACAGAGCAACTTTTTTCTCTGAGTGATACTGTGGAGGTGAATCCAATAAGAGCAATGTCAGCCTCATCTAAAGCAAAATACAATTCAGATCAGAAAATATATATTATTCTGCAAGTATTTATATTTTTGGAGGAAATTACACACAAATATATGTTTTTTAATTCCAGAAATAGAAAGGGCCTAGGCCCTAAAAGGAATAATAACATGAGAGAAAATAAAATATGGTATCGTATCCTGTATGATTGAACTATACATAACTTAATTTATTTTAGTTTCAAATGTGATCATATAACCACACAATACCTATTTACTTTTTTTGTAAAACATTTCAATATTAGTTAGGTACTATATGAACCACATTATACTAATTGTCATTTTGTGCAGATGATGATGGTTGTTGTTATTGTTATTACTCTTATTACTATCATCATTGTTATTAACACCACATCTTACTACCTGATTAGGTTGTTCACAGTTGCGGAGTTAATTCTGTTAAAAGTAAGCACATTGGTCCACTCCCTCCATCAATGGGTCACTGGATGTATGTTATGATGGTAAACAGATTTGCCCACAATGTTGTTGGCAAAAGGCAGTTATAAGAATTTTACCAGATACCGTACCATACCAACAGAGTTACCTACATCAGCAATGGCTGAGTGCACTTGAAGTGGTTTTTCAATCAAAGGGTTATTTTCTTCTATAGGCCTACTCGTGGATGCAATAATTATGGTCCCTTAAAATGCATTCTTACCAGTACTTTGGTGTAAGTTGTAGATAGCTGCCCTAAACGGGCAGTATGCTATATTCCACTACCGTAACTTTTGTTTTTAAATAGACACAAATTTTGTTGTTTATTTATGAAAATTAGTTTAAATATTCCGCGTCTATATATTCTGTAACCAGAAGATTTTTTATATTGTTTTTCGGTTCATATGTAATGAGGTTTTTAGTTGTTCAGTTTGTTGCCAAGTTTTAATCTTTAAATGTGAGTTTTTCAGTATTGTGTTATAAGTGAAAATAAGAACACAGTTCACACTTTAAACTGATGCCATTGAACAATTAGACTGTATTGTGATACAGGCCTACTTTTAATTATGTAATTAGTCTTGGGCTCCTTTTCTAATTGCTGTGTACATTTTATTTCAAAACGTCTTGGAACACAGACTCCAAAACAATTATGGTGAACTGAATTCAACTTTTCCGACACATCCAGAATGATAATTTTGTTTCGTGGCATCCACCCCTTCTGAAGGTCTTAATGTGATTTGGGCTAAGAGGCTGGTGGTTTCCAGTAACAGTGGTGGAGAGAAGACCTCTGGGTGAAGTCACAGCAATGAGAGTGTTACGGAAATACACTTTTAAGCAGTTTCTTGGATTATTAAAGCAAAACTATCTAACTTAAAAATTAAAAAACAGGCTCAGCATGAAGCAGATAAGTAACACTTTTTCCCAGCATAGTGGCAACATTTCTGCATTGTGTTAAACATAATTAAAAAATAGACTCTCTTGTGTTACAAAAGGACAAACTAAAGACATGGTAAAATCTTGTGAAAACTTAATATAATAATTCTCCTCTTCTTTAGATTGCAGAAGGTTGGTATTTGTTGTGAATAGTTGGTACTGTATATAGTTTGTAAAAAATGTTTGCATTAAGTTTTTTTTATTATTAGTATTTTTCAAAATAAAAATACAGGACAGTTTTGTCACAGTTGTAATTAGTTAATAAGTTTGCATTAGATTGTAGTGGCAATTGCTGTCTAGACATATGAGACTGTCAAAATGTAAAAATACTTTATTAGTGAGATGTTTTAACATGCCCTTTCTGAGCATACAGACCATATCAGCACATGACTTAAATCTAATAAACGAACACAACACCCATTTGTAAATGTATCCTTGGGTAAGGGAAGTTCACTGCACCAACAATAAATGTTTCAGCATCATTGGGAATCAAAACCGGGACTCTTGAGTCAGTAGTTGTGAACATCACCAACTGAGCCACACACTTCTAAAATTAGTGCTTAATTTACAAGAATTTTAGTCATACATTACCCGTGGTTATGTTTCAAAATTGGTGCCTCCAACCAACGTAAGCCTTTAGTCTTTAAATTTGGCATAACTTCTTTGGAAATTAATCATATTTCATTGCACACTTGGCCTTTATCCAAGAGCTATTGAATTCGTAAACCGCACAAAACAGCATCGGAGTATGTAGTTTCTAAAACAATTCTTTTAAATGTTTAACTGATAAAGTTTTTTATTCAGTATTAAAATTACAAATAGGCCTGCAAATATTAGTTTGATCTTCATGATAATTTAGTTTGGTTACAAGAAATACAAAATTACCTCAATACATATTAGGTTTTATGATTTGTTAAACAAATATATTATTAGTTGGTTTGTTTGTTTTTAAATACATGGCTCTATAATATGCAAAGTTTATTTTTACAAAATATTAATGGAGCTAGTCATGTCCCTCACATATGATATCATGGGTATTGAAAGAATGTGAACTATAGCTTCCGAAAAATATCTTCTACTGATATATCTGATATATTGTCTCAATCATCTGGTCAAAACACTGTCTTACTAGTATCAAGACACTTCATTCCCATTGCTTGGAACTCATTGTTTGGAAAAACTGATTGTATGAAGCAGACATAAAGAAATTCCTGTTGTTTGCTAGATACAAACTTTACAAGAATGTATTTTGCCTGCTTATTAAAGGACATTTTAATTCTAGAGGAGACTCGTAGCATATAAGCTAAAGGAAATATTTTTCATTATATATATATTTTTTTAGTAAAACAATTAACCATCCTAAGTGGAAAAACACCATTTTTGGCTTAGCAAAAATTCATATTTAGAAGACATTTTGTAAACTGATGTCCTTTCGTAACACAGTTTTCTACCTTTTTTCAACCTTAATCACACATAAGATTAAAATAAGCTTAATAAAATCAATAAGATATTTATCATATGAAAGAACAATTAATTTGCTACAATTTGATATTAAACATGTCACAGTTGAATAAAATTTATAGTTAATTTTAATCTTTCCAATATTTTCATGGCTTCACCCCCCTGCACTCCTGCAGGGGTCTAGTGTAAAAATACCCCTGCATTGTAGGGGTTGAGGAAAATATTAATTACTTGTACATTTTTGCTTGAGTTATTGTAAAATCAAATGTAACTTATTCATAATTAATTTTAGATTAAATTGGGACATAGAATTGCTGAACAGCATTTATTTTTTATAATGAATTAAATCTAAAATCTAAAAGTAACTATTATGTAACATAAAAGGTAGTGTAGAAATTGTTCCCTTTGATAATATGCATGTGTAGGTTGGATAGTCAGTGCTTGGACAGTTGTAGACGGCAAGCCACAGTGTAATCCAATACTAATAATATCAGCCTTTCCTGTCTCATTTTCCTTGCCCTTCCTATTTTCATGTTTCCCAGAAGATCTCTACAAGTTGAATATAAAGGTGTTTGTCAAAAATAGTATGCTTATTAAAACTATTGAGTGGTTTGGAATGAAGTTAAAATACCTAATTAGTTAGATGTTTGTTTTCCATTCAAAATTATAATAGGCCTACCATCAGGCATAAGGTTCAGTACAGTATATTATAGTATGTATCTAATACTTGCGAAAATTTTGTATCAAAATATTACAGTGGACGGTAAACATTTTAAATAATAGGCCAAAGGTAGAATGTAACTTTTTATATTTTTAATGTTTATGACTAGTTTACAAAATGATAAACTCAAATCCACAATTACAATTCAAAAGACCTTTGAAATAGCTTATAGAGGTATTTATATAGGTCAACAATTGTCTTGCCTCTGGCAGNTGCAGGGGTTGGGTAGCTCATATTATTCTCCACCCCTGTCCAGTAAATATTTATATTCTTTATATTTAGCACCATGTCTTACTACCCGTTCGGGTTATACGCTTTAAGTACTAATTACTCTAATGGATTAGGAATTGGGAAGGTTGAATTAGAGGAAGTGAACCCGCATTTGCGTGGAGGGAGAGTGGAAAACCATTTAGGAAACACCACCCCCAGTTCACCTGACCGAGATTCGAACCTCGATCTCCCTATCCTCAACAGTCGAGCTCAACACGACAAGTGTGTTAGCCAACTACGCCACCGAGGCGGGTCAGTAAATATTCATTAATCATAATATGGGTGATGTAATATCAACTATGACTGACAGGCTTCAAGCAAATGTACCTTTGTAGGTCTACTTTAAAAAACAAGTATATTAAAATTATAATCATACAAACTTAAGTAAGTTACTGAACTTCAAAGAAAAAATTAGGCTTATATTTGTTATGACAATGTCATGAAGAGGTCTCTTCTAATGTAAGTAGTCAGGAAAAAAAGATTAGTATGTATTCAATAATTATTGTGAATAAAGTTAATCTAACTGCAACCCAAAATAATCTCACAAAACCATGCAATGACAAATTGTTACCTCTTTTGTCTACCTATTAACATTTAGTAAGGTATTATAGCTCGATCGGAACATATTTAAATAAATAACACATCTCATTCATAAACACCTACAAATTGTACAAATAAAAGTCCAAAATAACGTAAAATTTATTACAGAAGTAACGCACCTTTCTCTTTACAAAACCACATAACCTCAAATGTTAATTAGTGCAATAGGCGACACACTTTTACGTTAATATTTCAGAGTATCAAATGTGTTGTATACATATGAAAATATAATGAATCACCAATCTTTCATCCTTATTGAACCAAAAGTTAAAAATAAAGTAAAACTTAGACAAATTATACGTACATTTGTTTTATAATCTAATTTCCATTAAATAAAATCGACGCCTCCTTAGCTCAGTGGCAGAGCACTGGTCTTGTAAACCAGGGGTCGGGAGTTCGATCCTCCCAGGGGGCTTGGTGAAGAGATAATTTTAGATTTTATATACTTAGAGATTCTTTTGAACAGACTCTTTTAAAAACACTGATAACAACTAGCCAATCAATTACATTCGATAAATCGAATTATCTGTCTCACGTAACTTTCTAAAGACTTATATATATAAATGTCGGCAACGATTTCTAAGCGATCCCATGGTGTAATGGTTAGCACTCTGGACTTTGAATCCAGCGATCCGAGTTCAAATCTCGGTGTATGATTAAGAAAACATTTTATATTTTTAAATATTTCAAACACTTTACTTTTCTTTCATGCTTATAATTTAAAACCCATGCGCGAGTGATTTTTGATTAGAGAACGAACTACTAATTGCGTGTGTGTTTTTGGCCTGAATAGCTTAAAATAAGGTGACGAATTACAATCATATTTAAGCCCATAAAAAAACAAAAAAGGAGCTGATTTAGTTATGTTCGGCAAGTCTTGTAAAATAACAGGAAAAGTTGGTAGAGTTGGCATGAGTCTATGCAGAATGTAGTAAATTTTGTAAGGAGAAAAAACTATTAATATTTAAAAGTTAACATTATCCATCTCTTTGTTATTCTACAAACAAAACTTTTTTTTATATAAACACGTACTCCACTTCTATCGTTATAAGGGCCAGCAGCTGAGGAGTATCTGAATAACGAAAAATTAGGTTTTAGTTTATTTTGTAATCATTACGGTCGGAGTCAAGGGTATAGATAGGCTACATGCAGGGTTACTCTAAGTCCTCTATCACTATGATTCGTATGTAACTTCTCTGTACGGTGTTTAGTATATAGTAGGGTACATGTGGGGTCCCTTATCACTCCACTGTGGGGCGGTATAACAAAATTAAAATTTGTATATTAATAATGGGTGTATGGTGAAGCTTCAAAAGAAACAGTCTCTTTCTAGGCCAGTTTTGGAACTGTGGGCATCTCTAGACTATGTAAACTTCACTCCGTTTACCATGAAAGGTAGCAAGTGTTCTTACCTTGACAGACACTACGACACTATCAAGTGGTGTACCTTCCCATGGTGCACCATGGGCCCAGAGCTATAAGCGGGGAGGAAATATAAAAAATAAAAATATAGATTTTTCCCCGTCTTTTTACTTTCTCTCAACACCACCGAGAGAAAGTATTGTGATCGTCAAATAATTGAACTCGATATTTTGATCAATTTCGACATTTCATGACTTCTTGAAACCCAAAAGGTTGTTTCGCAGTGCTGTATGTATGTCTGTCTGTCTGTCTATACCTCGGACTAGAGCCGAAACTATTTTACAGATTGGGTATCAAACTTGGTATCTAGTGTTTTAATAAGGTCCCCTTGAGGAATTTCGGATTTAGATATCCAGCCCTAAATTTAAGGGTAGTTTAGTGAGGAAACTTAGATAAAATATATTTTCTTGAAATTCGCTATAACGATTTTGATTAAATGTTATATCTAGACACTTTATCACTATAAACAAAATGGCAATTCTCAGTTTCTCATGGAAACTACTTTGAGGGTACTTTAAATGGGGGAAATTCTCCAATTTTCATAATTTATCCACAACTATTTGAAATATAAAATGACTTATCATTGTAAAGTTGTATTACTATTAAACATGAGAAGATTTGATTGGAAATATATGTTTATGAAATCATTAGTTTCTGAGCTATAAGCAAATATATATACTTTTTAATTCATGTCTGAAAATTAATATGATTCTTATATTCTTTGGTGTACAAAAGATACTTCTCTTTTCTTCACTTTTTCTGTAACAGCGTTCCTCGTTCCTAATACCATAGATGAGTAAATAACATTATCTATGAGTTCAATTATTATCTTTGGTGTAGCGTTCCTACAACAATGCATATACCTATTATTTCGTTTCACAAATTTTACGAGTTGTTAATACATTTATATGTTAAGATAAAAGCGGAATAAAAACTGTGCGGTGTACTGTACCATTTATTTTAAAATGCATTTATGATTCAAGTGATATTTTATAATATTCATATTCACATAAAGAGTTATTTAAGTTGATGAGCGAGTAAGCAATTTTTTGTATTCATATTGTATTTCTCGTTTAGTCGGCAGGTTGGTACGATTGAGCTTCGTTCATTTCGATCACTGTATGCACAATTTTATTGTACACAATTCTCTCTAACACCGTATCCTTGCAATAATGTTTGACTGTTTTTCATCATTAAAGTCATTTTGTATCTGTTTGTAAACATAAAAATTAAAAACAGTAGAAGTAGAATAACCTTGAAACGTTCCTTGGTGAGTACTCGTTAGCCGTTCTCTCCTATTTCAGTGCTAATGTACAACCAGGCAAGAGAAAACAAAAGAAAAACGAAAACAATGAACCGCGCCATTTTGAGGGTGTACGAGATTCAGCTCATCCGGGTTCGGCTCTATTGGTCTCATTTCTACTTTTGCAATATTATTTTAGAGTTTAATTATGTTCATTAATTTCCTGAATTATTTTACATCTAACTAATTCATGAATTGTGCTATATTCAACATTCTGTATTTATATTTAATCTATTACCGAAGGAAAATGTCACACATTTGTAGTTCCGTGATAGTGCAAGATATTTACTCTGCACTTTTATTATGTTCATTAATCCCTTAATCATTTTATACTTAACTTTTGATTTAATGTGAGCTCTACGTAATTGACTAAGTGTTAACACTTTTTCAACATAATTTATTACTGAAGCAAAATGCCACAAATATGTAGTGCTGTGAAATGTATTCACACAACAAAAATTGTAAACTAAAAAATGTCCAGCTGGTTTCAAAAGTAGTATCATTTGGGAATCCAACAAAGCTGACGCATTGGCAAAGGAAAGGACACAGGATTTGTGAGGTGAGCCTGATCCTGTTTGTATTAATTTTCTTGCGAAATTTTGAATAAGAAATATAACCAAGCTATCTTCACAGTTATTAAGGTTGGATTTGATTAACAGACTACACTATAGTACAGTACAGCAGAGGTTAATCAACGTAAAGTATAAGTTATTAGAAAATGTACATGGATGTGCCTGTTAAAACTAATCAGCATAAACCACTGATAAGTCCTAATATAATTTTGAACCCTATTGACTTAGACAACTTACAACATCCGTTGAAAGCATATTTTTGATGGCATAACATCTCACAATGTGTCTTACTAACTAAACGGGCTGTACACCAATGAATTTCTACGAGCAAGCGATAAAGAGCCTATTAATGGTCGGAAGAGGTATTTTCACATACCTTCCAGGGTTCTTTTACATGTCACAATCGACATGGGACCTATGGCTTTACTTCTCCTACGAAAGAATGTGTGCTACAGTTTTTATCGCTCAATAAAAAGCCGTTTACTTCGGTGGGGCTTGAACCCATAATGCGAGAACTTTACTCTAAGACCACCGAGGTCGTTCAAAGTGGCTATAAAATTTACTTATTTTTCCTCCTTTAGGAAGAAAGATTTTTACGTGCAATAAAATACTAGTCCTACAGTACCAACGAGCATTATTACCATAATACACACAGGGGCTACTTGAAATATAACTTTGTTTTGGACAATAATTACATCCTAGACATAGCTACCTGATATTGTTGAGCACAAAATAATAAATTAAAGCTTAGAGCTACAACAGGGGCAACTTAAACACCAAAATACGTGTTATTTACAATTAGACAGGAACTTGTGTCAAGAATAATTATAAACTAGTATTCGCTGGTATTATACACTTTGTCCTTTTTAAATCACTTTAGTGATATATTTCACTGCTATTATTACACACCCAAGAGGACGCCATATCAAATAATAATAAGCTTTATCAAGTTTAAAAAATGTTAATGGCTGTACAATAAAAACATAACTAAACTCAAAATTTCGGTAAAAACCTTGAAATGTAAACATTGAATCAGTATATTCTGTGCTGACTCATTTAGTTTACGTTATAATATTGATTCATGAGCGTTTTCGTTAATGACGTGTCGATTCTTTCAAAAATGAATGTTTTTACTTGATAAATATTAATAAGTTTAAATTTATTAACGCATGATGGGTTAGGTTTTTTTGGTAGGTTGGGTACGAACCATAATAATATATATACTTTATTTAATGGTTGAACGTTACCTATGTTTGTAAGTTAATTATTATAATATTACCTAAGTATGTTAAAAGTTTGGTATAATTCTATACCATAGAGATTTATGTGTAAGATAAACTACTAATGCTCAAAAGTATATGTCATACAGATGAAACACTATGCTACTTTTGGTAACGTCAATTGGGACTACTTTGAACAAAAATTTGTAAAATGATAAACATGCATTTTTGACAATGTTGTTACTTACCTTGAAATACCATTTTCCCTCTATACATTGTTGATAGCAAATTATCATATTTTCACCATATTTGAAAAATATTTATACACCTAAAAAAATAAAAAGCAATACCACTTTTTAGCCTTATTTTGTTCTGCTGCGAATAATCTCTACCCATAGTCCGATTGTAGTAAATATGGATGTTGACACTGTTTTATCATTATTTGATACATTCTTAACAAATTCTCACAAGTTTCACTGTTTGCAGTGAACAAATAAGTTTATTTTAATGAATTTTTAAATTTGTCAATATCATTTTTTGCCCAAAGGGGGGCTAATGTGAACAAGTTGTCCTCCCATTTTCCCACGGATGTGTTGGAGAAGTGTGAGGAAAGCCACATCAAATTTGTGTACCTACCTGCAAATACAGCTCACTTAACACAACTACTAGATGTTGCTGTGTATGCACTCCTTAAAAAGCATTGGCATAAAATTCTTGAGGAGTGGCGTATCACTGCAGGAATACACATTGAAAGTCTTCCAAAGGAGGATTTCCCAAAATTGTTATAAAAATACTAATGTCTGCCTTGAAACCTAAAGCAAAAGACCATATAATGGGTGTGTTTTCTAGCACTGGTATCAGACCATTTGATAGAGAACATGTTTTGAATAAGCTTCCTGATCCTGCAGCAACTGCTGAGAAAACCCCAAACCAAGCTGCTGTAACTATGCCGGGTGTTACCCAACCTATTGCCCCTAGCACTCCCAACAGAGCACCAGATGACAACAATGATCTTGACCAGGCTCATACACCTTCTATGACAACGGAAAATGTTGTAATAACGATGGTAAGTAAGTGAACTGTGCAAGGGTCCAAAAGCAAGGGAATCAAAAATAACAAATTTATGTGTAAAACCCGGCAGCAGTTTTAGTTTTGAGGAGTACGAAAATCAAACACCACCACAACTGATGGTGCCTCAACAGTGGATATTAAGAAAGAAAAAAAGAAACTCCCACGGGTGATATTCCATTTAGCTTTGATGATGAAGACTCCGATATGTTGTCCGACGTAGAACCATTTATGGATGTTTCTATTGTGTCATCTGATCCAAGACCTGGTGTTTTACCAGTAAAAGTAACTTCTTAGGTAATTGATCAATATTTATTGAAGAAGAGTAAGCAACATTTT
Organism: Timema shepardi; assembly: GCA_902151425.1. NCBI lineage: Eukaryota > Metazoa > Arthropoda > Insecta > Phasmatodea > Timematidae > Timema > Timema shepardi. The sequence continues at coordinate 15,073 of CABFVX010003793.1, read as the reverse complement.
GTTGGACAGATGCTAGAACAAATTCCAACTGGGTTCATAGTTAACTTTACTATACATACCCTCGTTGGCTTTATGTGGCCAGATGTTGAAGACCGTGATGATATTGCAGAAGAAGATATCACTCAAGTACCGCCAGAGCCCACAACAAACAATAGCGGCATTATGAAGTTCAACATCATTGCATTTAATGGTTTAACTTGGGTCAAGGGTTGTCAGTGAAATGAGAACAACTTGTATACAATTTATCGTGCGTGTAAATACTATAATTTTATGAAAGGGAAAAAAAATCAATCCAAGAATTTTTTTTAAATACTTAACTCTTTATTAACAATTTCATATATTTACAATATTTAAAAAGTCAGAAGAATACTACATTATATTTAATAAAACCTTTGTGGAAAATCAGGTAAGTTGTTCATTTTTTTTATTCTGCTCAATTCATTTTTAACCAAAGTCTATAATATAAGCCTATTATACCAAAATATTCATCAAAGTGCCCTCTATTCTGCTATCTATCAAACAAAGTCCTAACTGAAATATTGTGACTGTCACAATGCTTTTAAATATGTGTTCAATGTAACCTGTGGGTTTAAAATTTGGCTCTTTTATTCAATAATATTTCAACTTAAGATTTTTTCTATGATTATTAGGTGCTTACTTTAGTTGCAGTGAAGATATAAAATGGCTTTAACTAGTAGATGATTTTCTGGTGAAGTTTCAAGGGCCTCTACGCCAGCGTGTCAGGGTTTACCAGTGTCATAAATTCACATAACTCAAATATATAAGGTGTGCCCAACCATAAAAATGCTAGCGAATACATTAAATATTAATCAATTTTTAGATGAGAAGTTGTGACTGGGGGGTATAAGCCCCCCAAATTGTAATTATTCCATAAACCAATTATATATTGGAAGTGTGTTCATCCCAAACAAGTTTAGCCAATAAATCCCATTTTCATCATTTTTAGATGAGTAGTGCCTGGAGTAGCAAAGCCCCCCAAAATCAAATTTTGTCAGACAACAATATTCCATTGAAAGTGTGTCCATCCCAAACGATTTTGGTGAATAAATCCTATTTCCATTTTTAGATGAGCTGTTGAGCCTGGAGGTACATAAGCCCCCTAACATTAACATTTTCTCAAACAACACTATTTTTTTTTATAGAAAGTGAGTCAATCGCAAAGGATTTTAAAAAAGAAATCCCATCTCTATTATTTTTAGATGAGTAGTTGCACCTGGGGGACAAAGCCCCCCAAAAGTCAAATTTTCTCATACAACATTTTTCTACTGAAAGTGTGTCCAACCTAAATGATTTTAGCGAAGAAATCCCATCTACTTCATTTTTAGGATGAGTTGTGCATGCGGGAAGATAAGCCCCCCACCCCTCTACATTTAGGTTTTCTCAAATAACACTTTTATATCCAAAGTATTTCCAAACCAGACAATTTAACTAAGAAATCACATCTCGATAATTTTCAAATGTGTTGTGTCCTGGGGGTAGAAGCCCTCCTAATTAAAGTAAAAGAATCTCTCACCAACACATTTCAGAATGACAATTCACCTATTCGATTAATACCGATGAAAAATACTTATCTCTCTTCGATAGAGTGTGAAATAAAGATATATCCATATGGAGAAAGGGGCCAAAGCCCTCTTCTAAAAATTATATCATGCGAGAATTTTAGGGAATATTTCTACAATAATAATAATAGCGCAAACTGACTATTTCTCTGGCCTTCTATTTGGTCAGGTTAGAGAAATATGTATATATATTTACACCACCCCCTCTCCCCACCCTCTTGGTCTAAGATCTACAGCTCTAGGAAGAAAGGGGAAGGGTTATTCGATAAAATAAATAAAGTCACTAAATCTACACCCTATCCTTTCCACACACAAATAAGATTCCCCGCCACTGCTTATAATAATTCATAAGTGTACATAAACAAAAACTAATACTATATTTTGTTACATTAAACATGTAATAATGATGTAAAAATATTTATTACTATGCAACTATTACACAATAGTTCGTTTTGATTAGGGAAGTATTTATCTTATAATGAAATCTAATAAATTTAATTTCCGCCAAAACTGTCCATACTTAGGTGGTAATTACTTAAAGTTGTGCCATTTTTATGGATTTTCACTTTAATATTCGGACATTTTAAGCTTTCATGACTACATAAACATTCATTATATAATTTATCTAGATATAAATACATAATTATAAACGTATAAATTCAGCTTTCTCCATAATAAAAGTATTGTAAACTCTGACATAATACCCCCACAATGGCATAGTGCGGGAGTAGCTAGTATGACCGGTCATTACACCTCCTGACTGTCTGGATTTGGTCACGTGACCACGCCTCCTCGCTCTCTGATTGGCTGCTATAAATAGCCTCCTTCCCCCAACCCCTGACCTACTTTCCACATCTGTATGATTTACCGTTATTCCCCCCACCCCCAGACCTCATTTCCCTGTCCTCCGCTACAACCCACCCCCTCCCCCTATCAACCTCTCAACTACCAACCCCGGACATGTTGATTCTTGATGATTAATTATTAATGATTGTTAATTATTTATTTGCTAATTAATTAATTATTGGCTAGGATTTGTGTGTTATTTATTAGGGGGAACATGCGACCCCTCCGTGGGGCGCGCCGGCCAGTGTGTCAACCTTTCTCTCCATTTGTGGACGGCTGACTGACAGCCTCCCCCCTCTCTACACTCCTCTGACTGCCGGCCTTTCACTTGTAGGACACTGAGAAATTCCCCTCCCTATAATACGCCGTGAAGGTCGTTAGGTGACGACCGCATTGAGGAAAAGAAATGTTAAATTTAAACATCTGTGCTCCTTACAGACTCATTAACCTGGAGCTCATCGATTGTAAATTTAAACATAGGGTTTTAATTGCCTGCCATATTATTAATAGCTCCCTGTTCAATAACTTCGAATTTACAGTTATTCTGCACTCGGCCACTCGAGCTCATCGAATGTGGTAGTCAGAGACCAAGATTCAACCTTAAACTAAAATTGTTGAACGGTAAAACCACTCTCGTTCTATAAAACATAAATTGGTCTCTGGGATAGATCATTTTGAAGGTGATGGTAACCTGGCTTTTTGTTTGGAGATGTTCAAAAGGTGATTGATTGAAAAAAGCGATATAATTATTAGTATAGGATTACTGGGTCATTGACTGCCATCCCAAGTGCTAGGGGGGGGGGTCTGAGGTTCAATCCTAGGTCCTGGTAGAGATTTTCAAACCCTTCCTTCACCTCTGACAAGACTTATGAATGTCAAGCAGTTAAATATTTCAAAATACACCATCAAGCTATCTATATATATTGACGCAAGTAAACTACACTTGAGTTTCTAATATAATATCTAGCACCGAGTCTTACTACCCGTTCGGTTAAAATATTTAAATTTTCCCAGGTCTGTGACAGCACTCTCGCGATATACTAAAGTGAGGGAGGGTTCGTTTTATTCGTAAAAAAATATATAATATAGTGTTCTGTCTCTCTCTGCTAAAAGTAATATTCCATTGTCCGAGTGTCAAATTGTCGAGATCTAGCTTCTCGCGCTATCTCATAATAAGATAAACAACTAGTACCGGAGCAGGAAATCGTACGATGCAAGAGTGGAATAAGTGACGATTTGCGTGAGAAATCATATGTATATCCCTGATAATAAGATGCGGAAATAGACAACAACGTTAATATCCCTCGCGTGATTTGAAAAAACTATGTACTTTTATCTGCGTGGAAGGAAGGTAGGTTTGGGTGCCGCCCGTTTGCACCAACGTTTGCTAAACCATTAGACTGTTAAAGATGGGATGAAATCTAGAGCATCGCTTGAAACATATAAATTTTGATAATTTTCCATAGTGTTCATTTCAAACTGACGAGTAGAAAAAATGTACCTTCATCTGCGTGGAGGGAGGGTCGGAAACCCTGTAAATATGTGGATATCCCTGATAATAAGACGGTTAAATAGACAACATTAATATCAACTAACACCTGTCTACTGTGAGAGTTGCGTGTTAGACCACACAGCCACCGAGTTGGGTTAAATCATGTTGACGAAAAGGATTTCCAAATATTAATGGCCTCAGTTCACCTCTGTTCTAGAACTGAAAAAAAAGTATAATTGTGAGGCCGACACCTTAGCTCTGGAAATCCTTGGAAAATCAAAGACAGGAAGGAGATGACAACATTGTCATATTCATTTATAAATTGTAATTGTTGTGACTTTAGATTGCTACCCTGAGAGGGTGAAATCATAAACAAAACTTTCAAGTACAGGTATGGGCTCAAACTACCTCCCTCAGTACACACAACTGAGAATCGAACCGCGATTTCTACCGTCCTTCGTAGTATAACTCAACACGGATCGTTTGTGTATGTAAACTTTGTAGTCCGTAAAGAGTAGCGAAATTTCGGTAGGGGGTGGTGGAAGGGTGCCACCATTCATCCTGAAAGAGGTTATGAATACATTAATCCTCTAGGATTCCATATTAAACGGATTTACATTTGATGACCAAAATCAACCAGTAGTGACGCAAAGAAAAGTTTTACAAATATAGCTCACGCCACGAAAAGTATACTTGAAATATTTATATATTAAAAATATATATTTTTAGAATATAATAACTGTGTCGGCTCTGAACTAATAGAATGCGGTTCAATCCTGTCAGGGTGCACCGTCGAACAGCCAAGTCCATACTCGTCAGCTCCTAGAAGATGTATGACGAATAACTGTACGTACATAAATATGATGAGGATTGCGCAAGACGCTCGAATGTACTAATCGTTCATCCTTTCCGTGGAGGCCCTTTCCATTGTCCCGATGAGTCGGGGTGATGGTGATAGTGAATATGAGGGTGTGAAACCAGTAGAAACTCTTAACCTAACTTAAACTTAATTTTTAGCACCACGTCTTGCTACCCATCAGGTTTGTATGCCTATGCTGAAGGTTTAACGCATTAACGCGGAGAAATAGTGGAAAACCAATTTGGGAAAACCTCCCTCAACACACCATATCGGGATCGAGCCTCGACTCCAGGTCTTAGGCAGTCTAGTCTTTTGCGTAACTAGCGCCTTATACCATGTCTTCAGTGAAACGAGATTTAAACATAATTAACCAGAACTTGGGTGACCGTTCAACTTTTGGGAGAAATACACCCTTACACCAACAGGGAATCGAACCAGGGACCCCTCTAAGCTGGTAGTAAGCTGCGTTGACCACTATTCCATGGGGCAAGTTTGTGCCTGAAATTCGATTATAAGACAGGGACTATAGATTGACATGTTGCACAGATAGTGGTCCTGACTATAAGACATGGACTATACCCTGACATGTTGTACGGATAGTGTACCTGCCTATACCCTACTATGTTGTACAGATAGTGGTCTTGACTATAGTTGAATCAACATTTTGTTCTAACCGGTTAGGGTCAAACTCCTAACTTCCTATAAATATTATCAAAATGTATTTCCAAAATGGAAACTTGGACGTAATTATCTGGTGAACTGGAACACATTATTACATTTGATGCACAAAATCAATCAGTAGTGACGCAAAGAAAAGTTTTACAAATATAACTCACACCACGAAAAGTATACTTGAGGGCCGCTGATTATGTCCGAAAATGGATGTTTCAGCTTGTCCATAATGTTAAATACTGAGCTTATAAACTATATGAGCTTGTATTTATAGGCTAGGAGGGATGCAGGGGTGTAGACGTTAAAACACAAACATGACAACTTTTACAATATTTATTCACAAACATAAAAGTATACATTGATAATTTATTTACAAAAAGTTTTTTTCTACAATAAAAAACATTTACACTAAGTTTTCTTTCAACAATAAAAAAGTATTTAATAAAGTTTTTTTTCAACAATAAAAAGTATACTTTGAAAAATTATTAACACATTGAAAAGTATACTTGGAAAATTTATGTATACATTGAAAAGTAAACTTGTCATTTATTTTATTTACACATTGAAAAGTATACTTGTAAAATTATTTACGCATTGAAAAGCATGCTTGTAAAATTTATTTACACATTAAAAAGTATACATGTAAAATTTATTTACACATTGAAAAGTATACTTGTAAAATTTATTTTCTCAGTGAAAAGTATACTTGGAAAAATTATATACACAATGAAAAGTATACTTGGAAAAAATTATTTACACAGTGAAAAGTATACTTGTAAAACTTATTTACACAGTGAAAAGTGTACTTGGAAAAATTTATTTACACAGTGAAAAGTATACTGGTTTTATATTTACATGTTGGGAATAGTGGCCTCGGTACTAAATATAATATATACATATCTCATTTAAAAAAATATATACACAAACCGTTTATAGAATAATACTAGCTGACCCGGCAAACGTTGTTTTGCCATATAAATAATTTTTAAGTAATTTCTAGTGTAGACAAAAAATAGCTTACCTATTGTAAGTGTGTAAGAATGTGGTATATGCGTGAAATAGGCATGGAGCGCTGTGAACGATGAGGGATGAGAGTTACACTGAGATAGCAAAATAATAATTGTCAACGTTACTACTACACTTGATGCATAAACAATAATGATGGCCGACAACTGTGTAGGGAGTGAGAGAAGTCTTATTGTGTGAGAGAAACAGGAGACCGGCTTCGTTCTCATCCCTACTCCGTGCTGTTTACTGGGTCAGAAGTGACACCTGTAGACAACTGGCGGGGATAACTAATTAAATGACGATTGATCAGTTATCGACCGGG
>CABFVX010003792.1:31052-77883 GCA_902151425.1 Timema shepardi | reverse complement strand
TGGTGATGATGGCTGGCAAAACTTACCAGAGTTACTCTCATGTAGCCATTCACCAAACCATCTGATCTAAAAGACCATATTTTCCACTGGAGTGGTGATGATGGCTGGCAAAACTTACCAGAGTTACTCTCATGTATCCATTCCCCAAACCATCTGATCTACAAGACCATATTTTGATTTCCGGTCATCTTTGGCAGTTAAAACTTTCAGGACAGACTTTTTTTTAATATGTTTTTCTTTTAACCATTTTTACATTATTGAAACACGAACTTATGAAAATATCAGTTTGGTTGTTTATGTTTTGTGTTAGCAGTGTTTATGGTAAACTTAAGATGATAACCTATAAATGGCAGCGTTTTATTCTCAAAATAAAATAAAATAGTGGACCAGGCACAACTAAGGTCATTTATGACTTCATACAATCTATGTTCCTGCATTATTTTGGGTTAGGGGCTAATTTCCTGCAAAATTTAATCCTCCTAAATCTTTTAGTCTTTGAGAACATTTTGGCTTGGTTTTTCTGGGAACCCTCATATTTTGGGAAGCCCTTTGGCAATTTTCTGTCACCAAAATGTCAGAATCCTAGGTCTTCTGGCTTTTGAGATGTGTTCGATTGGACAAAGGAGCTGGTAATTATTACAGTGGATATTTAACATAATGGACTGTTATTGTGTGAATCAAGTCCATCCCCCTCTCCAATCAACCCAATATAAATAATTATATGTTCTTGAAAATATGAGGGAAATAGTTTGAAAACAAATATAACGTAAAGCCTTGTAGTCAAAAACAACATTTAAGATTATAATATCTTTAAGAGCATTCTGATATTGGCGAAGCAGAACTCATTTCTAAGGCCATTGTTATTTAAATTTAGTAATATCTCCAAAAAGATTGAGATATTTAGTATACTGACTTTAGAGCAAATTACTTTATGTCTACTGCCTCGTTCTCCCTGGACACACTTTGTGTCTTGTTGAGTTCACCATTGGTGTATACAGCTGTTTTAGATTGTGTTTGATTAAAGTCCTTCCATTTAAATATTTCTCTAGATACAGTAGTAACATACTACAATAAGCTGTGTTCACACAACTTTCCTTTCTTATCATAAGCTAACATACTACAATAAGCTGTGTTCACACAACTTTCCATTATTATCATAAGCTAAATTCCCATACGGTAACAATAGGAATATGTAGTGTAACGTAAGGTAAGAGTCTTTTCTGGAGCTGTTGGTTATATTTGGACTACAATGCAAGCTTTATTTCGAGAGAAAAGTGCACATTTATTGTTTGCTGGTGATGGGAAGGTTGGGGTTCTAATCTTGGCTGGGTGAACCGAATATATTTTTCCTAAACTGGTTTTTTTCCCCCTCTCGTTCCATATAAATACGAGTGCATCCACTTCTCAAATTATATCTTCCTCATACCTATATTGCTAGCGAAGATATGCCTTATTAATATACCGCTAGTTACAGTGCCATAAAAAAAATTCTAAATAGCTTCTAAAAAGCATTAAATACTAATACATTTTCTTGTCCTCCATTAGAGCCCCTTAAACCTCCTCCCCGAATCTGATTCTTAATACTCCGTTGAATGCACGTCTCCCAAAGAACATGTCTGAATGTAGTGTTGGGTGATCTGGCGGTCTAGGGGTAAGGTGTCAGACTTCTCTGCTGGCGGCCGGGGTTAAATCCTCGGTCCCGGCACAGATTTATCTGATTACCAAACCCTTCCTTCACCTCTGACAAGACATCTTGNAGACTTCTCTGCTGGCGGCCGGGGTTAAATCCTCGGTCCCGGCACAGATTTATCTGATTACCAAACCCTTCCTTCACCTCTGACAAGACATCTTGTGAATGTGAGGAATGCCAGGTCTCCACCGTGGTTCGGATCCCACGTTAAACTGTAGGTCCTCCATTTCATCTCACAATCACCCTACCATTACACATTAGCGTAAGTGCGTATAACCCGAACGGGTAGTAAGACGCAGTGCTAATAATAATAATAATTATAATAATGTGGTGTTCCCTCACCGATAGCGGCCAGCGACGGGAAGAGAACTATGAATATGTGTTCTACATTGGAGTGTATGGCCATCATGACAGTCCCCCAGACAACCGCCGCCAAAGCAGCTATTGGCATCATGGAGTGGACCGCCAGCCACACAGCCAGCAGCATCGTACTCTCCTGAAAGAAAACAAGATTAGTGGGGATGTCTTGGGGTAAATTGCTCACCTCAGACCTCAGGGTTCGAACCCAGTCAGCTCAGTATGAGAAAATACTTCACCGGAACAATTGGTAGGTCCTTTAACGCTCGCTCATATACTTTCTGAACTCCCCTAATGCGTGTGTTGTCTAACAGCCGTTAATGTGGGGTTAATGATTACAGTTTGTGAAACAAATAGCCGAAGCTATTGTTAATGCATTTTAGTGGGGATAGTCCCTCATAGATATCATATCCTGAAAATTGAAAAATGACACCTGGACACGGGAATAGAACCCGGGATCTTCGGCTTAGTACGCCCATGCTATTTCCACTGAGCTATCCAGGATTCGTCCCGTGCCCATGGTCATTCTTCACTCATAGTTTAAGGCAGAGTCTAAGATGGACGTGCGGAAGTCGTCAGCTTATAAACATGTGATTATCTAAGATCACAGCCATCAGACATTATGACCATGGGCACGGGACGAATCCTAGATAGCTCAGTGGTAAGAACATTTGCCTACTAAGCCGAAGGTCCCGGGTTCGATTCCCGTGTCCAGGTGTCATTTTTCAATTTTCAGAATATGACTACAGTTTGTGTTATCACAGAGATATTTTACGGATTGTAAGTAGAATAAATTTAAATTGTATATGTTTTTTAATAAAAGCTAAAGTAAGATCTAAAAGAGCAATTGCGCCCTCCATTGAACTTTACGTTGATGGATTACATTATGATCCTATCTCACAAGCTTCGCCATAGTGGAACCATATAAGGTCAGCCTGTTACCTTTCAGGGTAAACGAAGGGTACATCAATATCTATTTATTATATGTTTTCGAAATAAATTAAATAGTGCCATTGAAATTATTTGCGTGGATGATTATTTATGTGGAATGTTTAGATCCTTAACCTTTGAAATCTGTATACCAAGATAAACCAAATAGGTTTGCTTTTTGAAATAATAATTCTAATCGCTAATGTGAAGAGTGAATAGCTGTGAACTTTATCAAGTTCATTATCCATCCTACTTAGTTCACTCAAAATTTAACGATAGTGAATAAATGAACAAATAATGGTTTAATAAATGGGTAAGTTAATTAGTAATGTAAAGATGTAAATCTGTCGCTCTAGAATAAATATAAGTTTCCGGAAGGTAATAAGTAAAAGCTGCCTGGGGATGGTGTCTACTGTGCTTATCTTTGATTGGAGATGTTCTGGCTTAGTATTAACAGTACACTCCGTCTATCCTGAATGATAGCAGGCTGATTATATCATTAAAATATCTGATAAAGTACACCATGTTGCAGCCCGACAAGGTAAGCCGTCCTGATAGCGTTCACGATTAACAAAGCACTAAGTGGCTTCTCAAGGCTAAAATACAACCAAAAAAGACTCAAAGGAGTCCTTAAAATGTTAAATGAGTACCTTAGCCAACTTTCCCCACTTGGGCCTGGTCACAAACAAGATGTTACAATGCTTACAGATACACACTAATATTTATTTTATTTAAAAACCTAACCTAACCTAACCTAACTAACAGACCAAAAGACAGGTGCGACGAATCGCTGCACTTTGACCTCCTCAAGACATCCTGATGTGCGATGAGTCGACATGACATACCCCTCCTCCTAAACAAAAGGATGCGATGAACCGATATAGGCCGAATTTCATTTCCCAGTTTTTAACCTTTTTAAAAAAAGATTATCTCGTAATAGAGTTGAGTTTTATATTGAACTGGCTTACTTAATAAAAATGCGAGAAGCATAGCTATTTAAGAGTGTATGAATATCTAGTAAACTTTTAAAAGCTCTAACATGGTTGGTTGTATAAATAGTTGTAACATTTGTGGAAAGCTTACCTCGATCGCTCCTAGTACGAGGCAGAGACTTGAAATTAATCCGCAGAAAGAAAAAACTATAATGCCATTGACGAAACTGTAGCTGGCTGAAACAAAAGATCCATAAAACTGATTTAGAGGCTAATTTGCAAATGTTTATTCAAACTTAATAATGGCATCAAAGGATGGAACGTTATAGTGGTAAATGTAATAGTTTAGTATCACGAAATGAAGAATTAATTGTACTTGGTTTTATGAAATATTGTGTGAAACTTGAAGAATGTTCCCCTCATGAGACTCCTGACCAGCCCCCAGCCACAGAGGAGTACTCCTACTTCTCTGTTGAATCAGCCAATCACTCGGTTGATATACCTCTCGATTGAATCAGCCAATCACTCAGTCGATATACCTTTCGGTTGAATCAGCCAATCACTCAGTTGATATACCTCTCGATTGAATCAGCCAATCACTCAGTCGATATACCTCTCGATTGAATCAGCCAATCACTCAGTTGATATACCTCTCGGTTGAATCAGCCAATCACTCAGTTGATATACCTCTCGATTGAATCAGCCAATCACTCAGTTGACATAGCTTTCGGTTGAATCAGCCAAACGTTCAGTTGATAAACCTTTTCAATTATATCAGCCAATCACTCAGTCGATATACCTTTAGGTTGAATCAACCAATCACTCAGTCGATATAACTTTTCAGTTATATCAGCCAATCACTGAGTTGATATACCTTGAATCAGCCAATCACTCGGTCTATATACAATCTAAATTATCAAAAGTTAATACATTTGATCTTCAATCAGGTAAAGTAAATTTAAAACATAATATCAGGGTGAGAACTACTGAACCAAGGGTAGCCACCCTGTACAAACAAGAAAACACGAATCACAAGAGCAGCCAGAGGTTCATATCCCGGTAATTCACCAAGCAGGGAGTCTGGGGAGAATTTAATAAAACATGTAAACAGTTCAATAACTACATTTTACTAAATCTCGTGAAGAAATTATTCGAGCGAACGCACAGTGGTAAGCTTAACATTTTGTGAGAATGATGGTGAATAGCATTATATCTAGCTTAATATACTTCAAAGCGTTAAAGACAAAATAATAAAATAAAATCAAACATGACAACTAGGTCCTTCTTGACCAGGAGAGATACGGTATATTTATTTATAAGTCCAAGATTAACTTAAAATTAAACAAAAATGTATCCAAAACTTATTTGTTGCTGAGAAATATTTTGAAAGCTGCTAAGTGTATTCTCAGGAACCTTACATATAATGTATAAAATAATTTTAAAAAGTAGTTCCTGTATTCTATCACAAGGGTAATTTTAACATTTTAGTTTATGGGATTTTTTTTATCGCTGTGTTAATGCCTGTTAATGTTATGCGCACGTATGATAACAAATATAATGGGCTAGGGGTGAGGAAGGAAGCATTTCAGAGGTAATATACCAACATTTGCTTGGAAGGAGAGTGGGGAACTATTTAGGAAATACCAGCCTCAGTAGACCCATAGTAGACCCACGGTAGACCTGGCCATGATTATAGCCCCATCTCTCCATCATCAGAAAGACAGTCTAACAGGAGAGTTACGCCTTAGACTGTTCAGCCACTGAAGCGGGTCTTATGTTTATGTTAATTTAGAGGAAGTGAACCCACACTAGAGCGGATAATCGATGGAAAAACTGCATTGACAAATCTTCAATATGGGAAATCCCCTCCATTGGAGCCGGTTATATTCTAACATCCAACACCACCAATCCATTGAAATCCTGATGACTTAAACCACGTGACAACCAGTTCGGGAGGTCATAATAAGGTATTATATTGAGTTACATTAGCCAGGTGAGGGTTTCACATTATTTAGATTTACAGCCGATAAAAATAGCAAGTATATTTTTTTCCTGGTGGTCATCTTACTACCCCATCGGTATATATTAATATCATACTGCGTTTAAAACTGCTTTAGTATTGAGGTCAGCGCAGCCGGAGTGGGGAGTGGAGGCTCGTCACATGCTCGACCAATCCGTGAAGGGTGGTTTTCATAGCAACCGATGCACGTTGCCAGATTTCTTGACACTCAATGAGTATGCTTGCATAGTAGTAACGCGCAAGCTCCCGCTATGTGGCAACTATGCTCCCCAGCCTACCCACCACGCAAACTCCCGCTATGTGGCAACTATGCTCCCCAGCCTACCTACCACGCAAACTCCCGCTATGTGGTAACTATGCTCCCCAGCAACCCCACCACGCAAACGTCCGCTATGTGGCAACTGTGCTCCCCAGCCTACCCACCACGCAAACTCCCGCTATGTTGGCAACTATGCTCCCCAGCCTACCCACCACGCAAACTCCCGCTATGTGGCAACTATGCTCCCCAGCCTACCCACCACGCAAACTCCTGCTATGTGGCAACTGTGCTCCCCAGCCTACCCACCACGCAAACTTCTGCTATGTGGCAACTATGTTCCCCTGCCTACCAACCACGCAAACTCCCACTATGTGGCAACTATACTCCCCAGCCTACCCACCACGCAAACTCCCGCTATGTGGCAACTATGTTCCCCAGCCTACCCACCACGCACTCCCACTATGTGGCAACTATGCTCCCCAGCCTACCCACCACGCACTCCCGCTATGTGGCAACTATGTTCCCCAGCCTACCCACCACGCACTCCCACTATGTGGCAACTATGTTCCCCAGCCTACCCACGACGCGGATCTGCCGGGGTTCGGACATCATCCTTTCTGTCCATAGCAAAACAGATTAGACTCTATTGACGCCTTAGCCGACACGTTCACTGGCATGGGTAGCCTAATATTATTAAATAGGCACTTAATCGTATCCTGTGATAAGACTACAACGATTGGTGAAGTGGTTAGAACAACAACATTGTGAAATAGGCCTTATGACATTCAACTGACAAAATTGATGTGAAGAGCAAACAATCAAAAAAAAAAGTTTCAAGTATTGTTTTGATATGATTGCTCTCAAAATTGTAATAAATGTCACTCACAAGATTAACAAGATCTAACTATAGGCTAAGTGACAGGTGTTGAAAAAACTTGTATTCATTGAATAAATAAATCACGTATCAAAAATTACCACAGGTTTGTCATATTTCTTAATCTTTAAATATATATAAAACACAGCACATTTTGAATTCAACCGGATTCGAAACTTAAGGTTTATTTTAATTAAACCCGTCCTTTGGATCACAGATAGCTTAAAAACTGATTAGCATTTACTATTCACACGCATTTCCTCTAAATTCTACTTCCTTTTTTCCTACCACGTTAACTTAATTCAAGAGTAAAAACCCAAACAAGTAGTGAGACGCAGGGGAGAAAAAATATAATAGTTTAAAATAAAGATCAACAAATAATGTTCTGTCGGGCCACTTCCAAGAATCAATCCGCAACATAACATATCACGTCCGTCTTGGAAATGCGGTGATAACACTTCAACGTAATTTTAGTGATATCTCATGAAGCATTTAATCTTTTTTAATAGAATTTTGCAGTGACGTAATTGTCATTCAGCTTTCAATAAAGTGGCAGGTACTCGAAAACACTTGTCTGATGTACAGGGATTCGTAAATGTATACATTGTACTTTTATTTACTGATGATGACCTGGCGGTCTAGGGGTAAGGTGTCAGACTTCTATGCTGGCGGCCGGGGTTCAATCCCCGGTCCCGGCATAAATTTATCTGATTACCAAACACCTCCTTCACCTCTGACAAGACATCTTGTGAATGTGGAGAATGCCGGGCCTCCGCCGTGGTTCGGATTCCACGTTAAACTGTAGGTCCTCCATTTCATCTCACAATCACCCTACCATTACACATTATCGTAAGTGCGTATAACCCGAACGGGTAGTAAGACGCGGTGCTAATAATAATAATAATAATATTTTAACTCGCGGAATCAGTTAGAATTTAGGAGTAACCGAAGACTTAGCAGCGTTAAAAAGTCTGAGGGCCAACACAGGTAAAAAAAATATTTTTTAAGGTATAAGAAACCATTAATTAACTAGAGTTGGAATACAGAAAAATCTTACTTTTGTGACTATAAATGACATGAAAGTAATTTGTATAGTAAAGTGGATCATAAAATCCGGGTTAAATCATCGTCAGTTAAAAAGTCTTCAAAAAAAATATTGAATCTGATTACGGCGATTTGTTGTGGGGACTGGAGTCATTGAAACTCGTACCAAATATGTCTCAATATCTCAACTGTCGCAATGTAGAACCACAAGAATATGGACTATTTTTTTGTCAATCTTCAAGATGTTTTAAGCGAAACAGGAAGTTTTCAAGAAACCGTTACAACAAAATAATTTCTCATATCTTTCAAGCTATCATTTGTGTAAAAATATGTCAAATAAATTTAATTTTTCTAAAATGCATTCTAACAAAATAATTTTAAAACCCATTATATGTTGTTCCTAATGACGTTGATACAAATAATCAGCTATAATTTATAGATTTACAACCAGGTAATAAGATTTTTGTTTTCTTTAGCACCACGTCCTACTACCCGTTCTGGCTGTACGCTTATGTACTAATTACAGTAGCCCCATGGCTTCTTTGGTGCTGACTGACAGCTCACAGCTTACAGTTGACAGCTTTAAAAAGTTACCAGACCAAATTATGTATCCCTACGCCGAACCATATGATCTGAAAAAACATGTGTTTAGCAGCTGTCACTTCTGACAGTCAAAATTTAGGTATATACAAAATTTAACTATATACCTAAATGTTGACTGTGAGAAGTCAGCTGTGAGCTGTCAGTCAGCACCAAAGAAGCCATGGGGCTACTGTATATTAATTGTTTAATAGATTAGGAATACTATATCTACAGGACGTGTACCCGCGTGAAGGCAGAGTGGAAAATCAATTTGAAAAAAAATCCTCAGTACACCTTAGAATCGCGGTCGGGTGAACTGGGGGTGGTTTTCCCTAAATGGTTTTCTACTCTCCCTACACGCAAATGTGGGTTCATTTCCTCTAATTCAACCTTCCCAATTCCTATTCCATTAGCGTAATTAGTACTTAAAGCGTATCACCCGAACGGGCAGTAAGACGTGATACTAAATAATAATAATAATAATAATAAATACAAGAAGAATTATTTCCATATTCGCGAACAATCACTCTCCATAATGAAGCATGCTAGAAAGAAAAATCGCTTAGTATTAATGGCCACTTGGAAGATTTAAATAAAATGCATGTTTCAAATTTGACACCAAATAGTTCAACTATCATTCAGACATCATCAAAGCAGGCACATTGCTCTCATTGGCTGTTTTTCAATATTTGGTGCCATCGGTTGATATTCATTGTTGACGTACCGATTATCTAGCTATTTTGAAAACTCTTACATTAATTTGTGCTCAATTATTGTGGCTTACATTTATTTGAATTTTTTGTTTTGTCTATTGTTGGGTTTTTTTTCCTTCTTACATTAATTCGTGTTTATTAAAGTAAATGTTAACTGCTGTATATAGATAAATAAAATGCTTTTAATTGTTTCTTTAGAAAAGTCATACATTTATTCATGTTTATTATTAGATGTTGTCTTTGGACAGGTCCATTCCTTTGGTCAGTAAACTTAGACCTCCAATGCGCCTCCTCCTTCAGCTCACAGAATTTTCTTCTTTCCTTCAATCCTTCCAGTATTTGAATCCTCCTCCTTCCTAAGATCCTCTTTCCCTCAACCTTTCCTTCTATGACGTCGTGCAGAAGACAAGTTCCTCCTGAGGATGTGTCCGATACAGTTTGCTTTGTATCGAGGAATCACACCCAAAATGGTTGTCATCTCACC
The DNA here is from genome assembly GCA_902151425.1 of Timema shepardi. Classification (NCBI taxonomy): domain Eukaryota; kingdom Metazoa; phylum Arthropoda; class Insecta; order Phasmatodea; family Timematidae; genus Timema; species Timema shepardi. Next base: position 67,998 of record CABFVX010003792.1, on the reverse strand, counting down.
CACTCTTCTTAGGACTTCTTCATTTGTCATATTTAACGGCGGTAAAATTATAGGCTGTACATATAAACTTTTTTATTGTTTATTATGAACCCTTATACTTATTAATCAGCGGATTCCCCTTTGGCCCTCCAATGTGAGCTGCACCATAATGGAAACATTTAAGTTAAGCGTTCTTCCTTTCCGGGGAAATCAAGGGTAAATATCGAATAAATGCTTATTACCACCCACAGATATAAAAAATGTATCAATAGTGCATGCAAATTAATCTTAAAATTAATAATATAAGTAAACCTCCAATTAAAACTAATTTACAAATATTCTCACAGTTAAAATTTATTATTAATATTATTATTATCACCGCGTTTTACTACCCGTTCGGGTTATACGCACTTACGCTAATGTGTAATGGTAGGGTGATTGTGAGATGAAATGGAGGACCTACAGTTTAACGTGGAATCCGAACCACGGTGGAGGCCTGGCATTCCCCACATTCACAAGATGTCTTGTTAGAGGTGAAAGAAGGGTTTGGTAATCAGATAAATCTGTGCCGGGACCGAGGATTAAACCCCGGCCGCCAGCACAGAAGTCTGACACCTTACCTCTAGACCGCCAGGTCCCCACGTTAAAATTGATTGATTGATTCCATGTAGAGAGGAGTTAGTTTCTATAAAATGTTGCCCAATTGCTTACCAATATCCTCCCCTCCAAGTATCCACGGTTTGTTGGCGATGGTCAATGTGTAAGACGCCAGCACCAAGTACGACAACTGAAAACATATGAACATTAGCACCATTTGTTGATGTTGTCATCCTAAAGCGTACATTCATTATATATATCTGATTATGTCCTGAATTACGGTATGAGAGGTAAACATAACATGTTCTAGAACATTCTAATCATCATTGTATGGCGCAGAAACTTGGACTCATAAGGATATGGAAAGGAAATACTAGGAGAGCCCTGAATGGAAATTAAACTGGATCGGACACATATATAGGAGGAACTTTCTTCTTCATGACGCCAACGGGGGTGCGGGGGGTTGTTTTATTGCGCTGGGCACATTCAACCTCCATCATTACACAACGGGCATAACGTACGTCTATGCGTGGATATCAGCGACGTGTCAATTCCCACCACCAAGCTTACAGTAGCCCCATGACTTCTTTGGTGCTGACTGACAACTTTGAAAAGTTACCAGACCAAATTATGTATCCCTACGCCGAACCATATTATCTGCATAAAAAAAAATGTGTTTAGTAGCTGTCACTTCTGACGGTAAAAATTTAGGTGTATACCTAAATGTTTACTGTCAGAAGTCAGCTGTGAGCTGTCAGTCAGCACCAAAGAAGCCACGGGGCTACTGTATGCTAGTGATAACTACACCACTGTCTTGTGTCAGTGTGGTCCGGAACGTCCTCCGGAGGGCCGTGGTGTAAGAGTGGGCTCTCAACCGGTGTCCCCTGGTTAGATGACGATTCGAGTAGTAGTGATAATGAACTAGTTCTTTTGTATTCATCAACAAAAATAATAAAATGGGTACACCCAATAAATACGAAGAGGGAATCTTCCGGTGAAGACCACCCCTTAATGCGCGACCTAGAACTAGATGATGAAAGATTTTGAACATATTTTAGATTAAAAAAAGAACAGTTTGTGGAAGTATTGGCGTTCATTGATGGCGACATAAAGAAAACCGACACGAACTGCTTCGATCTCATCACAAGCTTTATCCTTAAAACCTGAATTTCTTTACATATTATTATTATTATTATTAGCACCGCGTCTTACTACCCGTTCGGGTTATACGCACTTACGCTAATGTGTAATGGTAGGGTGATTGTGAGATGAAATGGAGGACCTACAGTTTAACGTGGGAACCGAACCACGGTGGTGGCCTGGCATTCCCCACATTCACAAGATGTCTTGTCAGAGGTGAAGGAAGGGTTTGGTAATCAGATAAATCTTTGCCGGGACCGAGGATTGAACCCCGGCCGCCAGCACAGAAGTCTGACACCTTACCCCTAGACACCGAACTTCTGTACAGTTCCTTGGTAGTATCCCAAAGCACCAGACGTAAACGTACCTCTTCAATAAATTGTTCCATATTCTGATCTAAACTAACAGTACAACCAACAACAAACCATGCCAGCGTAGCTGGATAACGCGCTAGATTCTTTATGAGTTAGACTGCCGAGGACGGGGAGATCGATATTCAAATCTCGCTCGGGTGAACTGGGGTGGTTTTCCCCTAAATGGGTTTCCACTCTACCTCCACGCGAATACGGGTTAACTTCCTCTATATTCAACCTTCCCGATACCCAACTCATCAGCGTAATTAGTACTTAAGTGTGTAGTCCAAACGGGTAGTAAGACGCGGGGCTGAAATAAAGTTCCAACTAATCAACACATGTACTGCAGTGCTGAGTGCTGATGACTGGAGACAGAGATAGAGAGAAAGCACGAGAACTGGCCATTGCGCATGCGCTGTCGAGAATATAGAGGCTATGTTCCTGAACTATCGCTCACCGGGTACATGCTTGCGATACCTTGGTGTAATGGCATGTAGGAGTAAGGTATACTTTAAAGAAAATGTACCCACATTTTGGTTGATGGAGAGTGAGAAAATATTTAGTAAAAACTCCATCAGTACATCCGACAGGGATTCTAACCCTGACCTCTTTATGGGGGGGGGGTAAACCATTCCGATACGAGAGTGACGGCTTAGACCATACGACCACTGATGTGGGATTGTAACGTGTTAATATTTTACTTAATACATAGTCCCCCCCAAAAGTATCCAGATAATAACTTTAAAAAATAACGATAGATAGAAAAGCATTTTTATATTTGAGGTTAATTTCAAATTTTCTTTAATGTCTAAATAATAAGTTATGGTCACTCATTTGGGCCTAAACCACTTCTTAAGATTAGTAATAGCTTAGAAAACTAGTCGCATTGGGGAACTAGAGTGACAAGGAGAACTAGAGTGACAAGGGGAACTAGAGTGACAAGGGGAACTATAGTGGCAAGGGGAACTATAGTGGCAAGGGGAACTATAGTGGCAAGGGGAACTATAGTGACAAGGGGAACTATAGTGACAAGGGGAACTAGAGTGACAAGGGGAACTATAGTGACAAGGAGAACTAGAGTGACAAGGGGAACTAGAGTGACAAGGGGAACTATAGTGACAAGGGGAACTAGAGTGACAAGGGGAACTATAGTGACAAGGGGAACTATAGTGACAAGGGGAACTATAGTGACAAGGAGAACTATAGTGGCAAGGGGAACTATAGTGACAAGGACCGACTGTCTATTATTTCATTAAAATTGACACTAAGTACTTACCACACTACTCGTTTAACAGTTTATTTAACTGTACTAATGGCCAAGTGGTCTAGTGCGTTACTCTCACATTAGACTTGATTGCTGGTGATGAGGAGACTAGGGCTCGCATCCTGGCCAGGTGTATTTAAAGTGTTTTTTCCTATATGGTATGAGTGCATTTCCTCTCAATTCTTCCTTCCTCATACCACCTCAGTAGTGTAAGTATGTTTACAGCCTGGACTAGTAGTAATACGTGGGGAAAAGACACTCGGTTTAACAAATAAATTGGATTATCTCAACGTTTAATCAATAAACCATGAAAACTAAATGTGCCTTGTTTATTGCATTGGCAAATTGCAATCAATGAAACAGGGCTTATACATTTAGATCTAATGTTAAATAGGTTATAGCAATACAATCTCAAAAAGAGACCCAAAACCCACAAATATACAATAAGAGGAGTAGACTACCTGGATCGTATGATATTGGATTATGTAACCAAATAAAAATGCCATCTATTTAAGGTCATCAGGCTATTATTATTATTAGCACCGCGTCTTACTACCCGTTCGGGTTATACGCACTTACGCTCATGTGTAATGGTAGGGTGATTGTGAGATGAAATGGAGGACCTACAGTTTAACGTGGGATCCGAACCACGGTGGAGGCCTGGCATTCCTCGCATTCACAAGATGTCTTGTCAGAGGTGAAGGAAGGGTTTGGTAATCAGGTAAATCTGTGCCGGGACCGAGGATTGAACCCCGGCCGCCAGCACAGAAATTTGACACCTTACCCCCTAGACCGCCAGGTCACCGTGAGCTTAGAGGGATATGCTAGAACAGTAGCCCAACACCCGTTCTTATCACGTTCAATAAAATATGGTATGCTTCTGTTGCCATATGGTCTACGGCGTCACTCTCGTAAGAGATTGGACTACCTATGACCGGGAGGTCAGGATTTGAATCCCGGTAATGTGTACTGAAGCTGGGGTTTTTTTCCTAAATGCTATAACACTCTCAACCCATGAAAATGTGTGTATATTTCCTCTAAATTAAACCTTTTTAATCCCCAAAACATTATTGTGACTAGTTAATCTGCGTATAACCCTAACGGGTACTAAGATGTAGTGGTAAATGGAATAGTTCCAAATTTATCAACGGGTCTTTGGTTCGTCAAAGTTTGTACTCTGTATCTACACCGTATTACAATATTCACATCTCTTCCCATTGGTGGTAACAGTACAGAGCTATCACGACTTTTGTCAGACGCGGAAATACCAAATTACTTGCACGTCACGGCGATTAAAACAAGACAAACTTAACCGAAGAACGACTGAAAAACAACTGTTTGTCTTACTCTATGCATCTAATCAATTTCAGTGATTACTTCTATGGAAAAAAAAATTATAAGAAATGACAAATCACGCAGCCCCTGAGCGGAAGCTTGGTTTTGAATTAGCAAGTAAAATGTTAGTTATCATACATACTGTCCATTGTTATTCTTTACTCAAGATAACCAATCAAGGTTAGCTACCAAGGTGATATATCCGGTGACTAAACACCATAAAAATACCCCACTTATGGATCATAATGGCGTTAAAAGGAAGCTGGAAATAATTAAAGACAGCGTATTGTATTTTGCATTCAAATGTATACGTCACACTTAACGCTGATCTTCATAGCCTAGAAAGGGTCAAAAACTGTCTTACTTTATCTCTTAAAGTTATGCTTGTCCAAAATTTGATATTCCCGTACTTTGACTACTGTGACATTCAGTGGTGGCTCGTGTTTAGGCACTGCGGAACTGCAGCACCCCCTATTTTCACTTGATAATATCGATAACATTCTATATAATGAGTCCTTTTTTCCTTTAATCCTTTCTTTATTTTGGTAGTACAATATATATTCCTTAAGATTAATGTCAGTACTTCAGTAGCCATCCCCCAGTTTATGAAAATAATACAAAAATCTTTGTGTGGAACTGTGCGCTTCACAGTGACAGTGACGTGGTGTTAGACTGTTGTGCGCATGCGCACATAGTATAGGGGTGGGGAGGCAGGCGGGACTGCCAGGTAGAGAGATCACTGTTGCTCTCGCAGTGCCGGCTCTGGCGTGATGGCGGAAGGAAGTGTTTTTTTTTACTCAGTGTGTGTTTTGCTTAAAAACCGTGTACCATATTCTTGAATGTGATCAAGTGTAGAAGAGTGCAGAGTTAGATTATTATTCTGCTTCCAGCTATTTTATTTGATTCATTTTTTTTTTAGTTATTTTATTTAACAGAAAACTTTAGCTATGGCCTTGCATCCCCAAGAAATAAGTTCTGTGACTGTAACTAAGGAAGTGTGTTACTATATATGTGTTGATATAATGGACAGATATTCTTCCACTAAACACTTAGTAGCTGCTAAATTGTTCAACAAGAATTGCTTTACTAGATTTAAGAATGAACATCCCACAAAGAGATAGTACTGACCACTGAAGTGTATCCCATGATTGACAAAGAAAAGCCTGAAACTGAACTAAAAGTATTCTATTGTAGGACTGATATTCATGAATATTGCAAATTAACTGAGCTGCTGAAATTTATCTTGTAAAATAATCTAGATGATGTTTCTAGTGAAATTACGAAACTGATAAAAATCCTCTTGACAATTCCCATGACCACATCAGAGGCAGAGCGCTGCTTTTCAACAATGAAAAGAATAAAAGCTTTTTTAAGAAGCACTATGAATTCGGAAAGATTAAATGCGCGCTTGCAGTACTTTCAATGGAGAAAATGTCCTTAATTGTCATCCAGAGATCAAGGAGAAAATTATTGAACTTTTTGCGAAAATTAAAACAAAAAGAATTGATTTCATTTTTAAATTAATAGATAAAGCTTGAACTGTAACAATTTAAGTTAAAGTAAGTAAAAAAAGTTTTTTTTTGTTAAGATTTTATCAAGTTACTGAATAAAATTTCTTTTTATACGTGTTTTTTTTTTCCTTTTACACAATTTTAAAACAAAGGCTAAACATTTTCTGGAGCAGCACCCCCACTAATTTTATCTACGAGCCGCCACTGGCGACATTGTTTATAGTTACCTAACTGAAGAGCTTGCACAAAGACTACAGCGACTACACAATACATGCATTCGATTTATTTACAATCTTAAGTACCAAGACTACATCTCTAAACACTTTGACAAACTGAAGTGGTCACGACCAAATGGACGGCGGACACTTCACTGCCTCAATCTCCTACACAAGATATTACATTTATTTTATTATTATTATTACCGCGTCTTACTACCCGTTCGTGCTATACGCACTTACGCTCATGTGTAATGGTAGGGTGATTGTGAGATGAAATGGAGGACCTACAGTTTAACGTGGAATCCGAACCACGGTGGAGGCCTGGCATTCCACACATTCACAAGATGTCTTGTCAGAGGTGAAGGAAGGGTTTGGTAATCAGATAAATCTGTGCCGGGATCGAGGATTGAACCCCGGCCGCCAGCATAAACTGTTTATTATTAAATGCTGGAGTAATTGTATGAATGATGTAATGAATGGAAGAATGGATGGAGGTCATCTAACGATTATATTTGAAATTTTAGACAATCATTTTATATTCACTATTGTTACTATAGGGTGTTTAATTTAATTGGTTAGGTGTAAAATAAGGCAAACTAGCCTTACCTTCACCAAAATGTTGAAAAATAAAAACAATAAATAAATAAGATATATTTGATCCGTTTCGTAATAATTAAAACTAAATGCAATAAATGGTATGGTGCCCAACACAAACTTTCTCACTTCTTTATATAAATTATAAGGCCTACTTATAACTCGTAAGATATGTGGAACGAAATAACATTTTTTAATTTGGAGATATATTGGGGGGGGAAAATAATATTTCATTTCACCAAAGAGCATACTTTAAATAATAGGCACCGTTGCATAAACACGTATTTAGACATGTGGATTTTAAACTACCAACCAGTATATTATCACTTCTTTTGGTTAGCATCTTCCACAGTATTCCTGTATCAGCTATTTTTCTGGAAACTTCCTCCCTTCGTTACTCAATATATCCACCCATTTCACTTTCAACATATTTCTCTATAGCACCACATTTCAAATGAATTTAATCTTTTTTTTTCTCTCCAATTCCAAAAGTTCAACTTTCCCTTCAATAAAGCACGATACTCCTTGTGTATCCTTACTAATATCATCAGAAATGAGCAGCCGTTTCTTCTAATTGAAGGTATTTTTAGGCTTGGGCAGTTCAGCAGAATATTTCCTTTTTGCTTATCTACGTTTAGTTTAATTATTTGTTGACTTGTAGGTGTTCAAAGCTTTAAAGTTATAATAAAACAAATAAACGTACATCTGTGAAAACTCGTTTCCATTTGAAGTGCAGCAAACTGCTACAAGTATATAATTTGTTCATAAAAACTAGTTTAAAAATTCCAAAATTATTATTAATGATATCACAAATTAACATTATATTATACATTTAAAATGTTTTGGATTCCAATTGTATCGATCAGACGAAGCCTTGTTTGTTTGTTTGTTAGTTTGTTTGTTTGTTTCACTCAACTCTTCATGGTTAAGAATCTTGTTGTTTACGTGTACACTTTTAATTACTTTAACTAGGGGTAAGGTGTCAGACTTCTGTGCTGGCGTCCGGGGTTCAATCCTCGGTCCCGGCACAGATTTATCTGATTACCAAACCCTTCCTTCACCTCTGACAAGACATCTCGTGAATGTGGGGAATGCCAGGTCTCCACCGTGGTTCGGATTCCACGTTAAACTGCAGGTCCTCCATTTCATCTCACAATCACCCTACCATTACACATTAGCGTAAGTGCGTATAACCCGAACGGTTAGTAAGACGCGGTGCTAAATATTATTATTAATGAATTTAACCATTCTAGACTCTTCTATTGCACGTCAATATTCTGTTATAGGCATCGGTGGGAATGCTGTCTAAACGTTAAAATTACATAATCGGGTTTTCCAATGATTGGGAAGGTCGAGAGTTGAGTCTAAGCCTAGGTAACCGAGTGTGGTTTATCCTTAATGGTTTCATACTCTACCTTCACGCAAATGCTGGTGTATTTACCTGTGAATGCTACCTTTCTCAGCCCTAACCATTTGGGTATTTAAGTGCCGGTATAACAGACATATAATAAGACAGCAGTGGTGCCAATAAACAGAGAGAATAATCTCAATGCCTTCTGGAATCAAACCAGGTCTTCTTAGCGGGGTTGTTCAACTTTCGAGAATCAATTCCTCGCTAATATTGACCCTGACAAACAGTACGAGATCACGCTATAAAACTTACCCCATAGTAGATCCCAATCCCGAGCACCCCCTTGCGTAGGTCCACACCGCAACAACAGAAGCTGAACGTGTAGGTCATGACGAGTTTATACCTCCTCTTGCTCCTGGTTCCCTCGCCTCACTAGCCCACTTTGCTATCTAGTCGCCTGGTCACTCTCACTCACTACTGGTCCAAAGGAATGAATATAATACCTTCTTTCAGTCAAGGTTTATACCTACTCTTACTCCTGGTTCCCTCGCCTCGCTAGCCCACTTTTGCTATCTAGTCGCGTGGTCACCACTCACTCACTACTGGTCCAAAGGAATGAATAATACCTTCTTTCAGTCAAGGTTTATACCTACTCTTACTCCTGGTTCCCTCGCCTCGCTAGCCCACTTTGCTATCTAGTCGCCTGGTCACTCTCACTCACTACTGGTCCAAAGGAATGAATAATACCTTCTTTCAGTCAAGGTTTATACCTCCTCTTACTCCTGGTTCCCTCGCCTCGCTAGCCCACTTTGCTATCTAGTCGCGTGGTCACCACTCACTCACTACTGGTCCAAAGGAATGAATAATACCTTCTTTCAGTCAAGGTTTATACCTCCTCTTGCTCCTGGTTCCCTCGCCTCACTAGCCCACTTTGCTATCTAGTCGCGTGGTCACTCTCACTCACTACTTGTCCAAAGGAATGAATAATACCTTCTTTCAGTCAAGGTTTATACCTCCTCTTGCTCCTGGTTCCCTCGCCTCACTAGCCCACTTTGCTATCTAGTCGCGTGGTCACTCTCACTCACTACTTGTCCAAAGGAATGAATAATACCTTCTTTCAGTCAAGGTTTATACCTCCTCTTGCTCCTGGTTCCCTCGCCTCACTAGCCCACTTTGCTATCTAGTCGCGTGGTCCACTCACTCACTACTGGTCCAAAGGAATGAATAATACCTTCTTTCAGTCAAGGTTTGTTTATCTATCACTCGTCTAATCGTCACAAAAGATTTATCTAATCTACCAAATCTATTTATTATATTTCTCTTCCTAAGCTAATCTATTTGTAAATTAAGTATTAAGAATTATCCACCAACGAACGAGACGTAAACAGCGTCATGATGTTATCAAAAATTATAGAAGGGGAGTATTAAAGGCGGGGGGGGGGGAATTTTGAATAAATTGAGTATATAAATGTTTAGTGAATAAATGAATAATGTATACTTGAAATGGCATAAATGTTAATAATTTCGATAGTGATGACAGGAAATGTTTTTATTAGAAAATAATGTATTCCAACATGTAATAAATAGACTGATTTACTAAAATAATTTAAGTGAGTGAGCAAAGATCGTATCTGCACTTATGAAAATGTTATTAATAAACATAAATGGTATGGTGAACCGCAAAGACTTTCTTCCTCTTTAACTTAAAATAGACATTTTCTAAAAAAAACTCATAAGATTTGTGAAACGAAATAATTTAATATATCTATACATTGTTGTATAAACACTACAACAAAGATCATGAATGAAATAATGTACACTATTACTTACTTAGTCTATGTCATTAGGAACCCTTTGGCATTGGAACACTAGGAACAAGAGAAAAGAGAAATATCTTGGTCCACTAAGAGATATCAGAACCAAATTAATTTTCTAAGACCTGCATTTAATTAAGAAGTATATCTATTTGATTATAGCTCGGAAACAATGCGAGGTGTTGAGAGAAATTTAAAATTAGATTTAAGTATAAAAAGACTTACAATTGAAATTATTGTACTTAACCGGTTACTTTGAATTATAATAAATATGTGTTCGAAATATTGTAAAAACATATAGGTATTGTACCCGCATCATTGACATGGGACTAAGGCGACCATCTCGCCTGATTTAGTTTGCCAGTGATGAGTAGATTGAGGATCAAATCTCGGCTGGGTGTGATTACGGGTTTTAAGCTAAATGATCCCCCACTCTTAGTTTAATTAGTTATTTCTTGAAACTGTTTAGCTACAAAAACTGTTTAATTATTTATTTCTGAGCTCGATATACTTATAGAGCCATAACTGGTGTATTTATAAAGGAAAATAATATTGGATAACACTTGGCACAAACAATAAATGCCTTGACGCTTAAACCGCAACAAAGGTAACCTCGTAAGATTAAACACATTATTTTTTTAAAATATTTAAAATATCAATTTGATTGAATTAGTGATTATGGCTGCCTTTTGTATTATTATTCTTAAATTATTATTAAATAACAGCAATCAACAATTAATAATTTGTATCTGTTGAAATTAAAAAGTCCAGATTATTTTAAGAAAAATGTATTAATTGTATGTAAACTTATATTAGTGTATATGGCCAAATCACAAAGTATAAAACAAGCCCCATGTTGTAGTGGCACCTGGCTACAAACCTAAGGGTCACAGCTTCGATTCCCGACTGGTACCTTGGGTAGCTTTCACTTAAGGGGAAAGTACCCAACGGTCACCAGGAATTAGTAAATTAGGTTTAAGTTAGGTTAATATTCACATCGGCTACACAACATCATAATAATTATCATCACGTGTCATTACTGGTACTGTAACATTAGCACCCCAAATAATCCAATACTCACATACATCCTGCAATTCTGTAGATTTACAAAACTTACTATGTCTACAATATGTGTTTTACTCACTCGTTGTATCATCTGGATTAGCACGAGTTCCATGACCAACCTGCTAACTCCGATGTCTATAATGAAAGGAAGACCCAAAAAGCTATGAGGGATGTAGCAAGAAGATGTTTCGTTAGAGAGATCCATAAATGGGTGGATTGGTCCAGCCAGGTGACAAACGGACCACTCACAATCTTGAACTGCCTACCCACCAGGTGTCAGGTCTACGTGACTTAGTGAACGTTCCATGTTTTAACGGCCAACTCGCCTGGTGTCCAGCCTACGTGACTTTAGCGCACGCCAAACTTTTACAGCTGCTAACAAGAGAGTAATTTTGTTATCACGTGTTCGCAACATGGCGTTATAATTTAATATGAATATATTCCACCTCTTTTTCAATCAACTAGACCTATATATATAGCTGGTACTCAGCTAAGTTGACTATTATATTCGACACTTCCACTAGAAGTCCTGGTCGGGACTTTGACATAACTGCTCCAGGATGGCAATATATAAACTCAATATATTTTATTAAATATTTAAAACTTAAACTACATTTAATGGGTTTGAGTGTTTGAACACTTTTAATTATGTGATTATAATCGTTCAGTATAGGCGTCAGTAATTTATCACTAGAAAATTTAATTTTTGAAAGTAAATTTTGTTTTATGGAACACTTAATGTTTCCTTTTGCCGCTTGGGCACTAGTCTCATTGTAATTTTTGTAATGTTAATTGGTAGTCATCTTTTACATTCTTTCTCTATCTTGGAATATTTAGTTTAAATTTAAATTGTGTTGCACTTGTGGCTACCAATAATTGTTTGAACTTTAAAATTTGATAATGTTTCATTTATAGGTAATATTTTGTAGACGTTTTTCTTTATAGAAATTATTAAAGTAATTAATTTTTGTTGGCTTATAAGTTAAAACTTTAACATTTACCGACTCGTTTAGTCAGTGATTACCACTATTATCTTGTAATATTGCTTTGTTTTCTATTATAATATTAACATTTCGGGATCTTCTCAATTACTTAGAAGGTGGTGGAAGTAATAGTCCCACAAAAGTTTGAGTTATGTCGGGAAGTCAAACATTTGTGTAATTTATAAATATCATAATTGATGTTTAAATTTAAATCTAAACTTGAATTTTAAATTTGTTTAGCCTGAATTCATAATAGTGATTCAGGCGCTTTGTTAACCGGTTAAAAGGGGCTTCTTAAGAGCTTTATTATAATAATGATTCAAAGGTTTAATGGTTTAAACTATGTGTTTAGTAGGAATTCATAATAGTGATTCAGGCGCTTTGTTAACCGTTTCAGAGAGACTCTTTAAGCTCTTTATTATTATATAAATGATTTTGTTTATTATTGGGTCTTTTCCAGAGTAATTCATATAGTTAAATAAGTTACCTTGGGATTGTGAAATATATTCTCAAATGTACTGTGCAAGTGCAGTCTCTGCCTATTTATATACGTTTTTCAACACTCTTCAGTTTGCCTTGTAGGTCATGTGATTTTTTTTATTTTCCTCTGTTGATTTAACTTGAATAAATAATTCGATATTTTCTTAAACTCACAATTGTTCCTATTTTTTGTTATATTAATTTCCTTATAATTTCCGTCCACCTTCTTTTAGGCTATTGTGGCCTCTGGCTATTAGAATAGACAAGATTAAAGTTCGGATTACTGTTTTACTTATCACGCTGAAAAAAAATTCTGCAGTTGAATTTAGTAAAATCCTCTAGCGCTGCTACCTGTTTTGTTTATATGTGTATGTCAGTACTATTTGTGTACTTTAAATCTAATTTACAAATTTAATACACATTCCTGAACAACAGTAAACAAAATATATATTATTTAGCTACGTACCTATTTTAAGATAATCTATTATTATTATTAAATATATTAATATTTTACCTTGCAGCCTTCCCACTACGAATTTCAGCACTTATATAAATGCGATTTGAGACCAAATAACTTGCCATAGTGATTGGATCTATTTTAGGCAAGTTGCCCAATTGACCATGAGCAAATAACTGCTCCATAAAACGAGATGGTTTGAGATCATAACAGGTCTGACATTGAGATCCTTCCACGTCTTGTAAGTGACTGTCCAACTGCGCCATCTATCTAGAAACAATGATACACAGACCAAGCATGTCTAGAGGTTGCCATCTTTTTAAAGAAGAAGGAACTTCTTGGTGGAAGGAAAGGTCATTCAACTTTTTCCCAAATATTTTGTTTCCAACCCAAGCCAGAAATTACCTTTTGACTAGAGGGGTTTTATTCTGGTAAAATAATACAGGAGAGTCTCGGTTAAACGATATTAGCTTATCAAACATTTTATCTTATACAAAGTCCTTTAAAAAAAAAGCTGTTTGTTTTCTCCTGAGTGTACCGCAGCCACTTAGTTGCCTTGACTTTCACGCGCGTGTCGGTCATGTCTCGCCTTTCCTAACGGTCACTCAGTGCAGTTTGGTATTGTATGCGGATCGGCTTACTGTGTGTTATTGTGCAGTGTTTACGTGCACGTGTGTTTAAGTAAGTAACGTAGTTGTGTTTTGAAGCAGTTTTTACTGAAATTTACGCGAGTATGGTGACAAAAAGAAAGAAAGTTTTTGTATCGACGGAAGAAAAACTTGAGGCAATCAAGAGACTGGACAAAGGAGAGACGATGCAGAAGGTAGCTGACGATTATGGTGTCAGACGGGTAACATTAAGAGACTGGAAAAGGAAAAGATTATAAATAGAAAAATAGTGTTCCTCGAGAGTTACGGATGGTGCACTAAAAGAGAGAAAAACGATGAAAAAGTGTGACAATGAAAAGGTTAGCGGGGCTTTGTACGTTTGGTTTACACAGTTCAGAGTATGCCTACTTTAGGGTATATTTTACAGCAAAAGGTGTTGCATTTTCGAAATTAATTTAATGAAGAGGACCCATATTGTACAGCAAGCGTTGGTTGGCTCAACAGATGGAAGAAACCTAATGGAATCCTACAGTTAAGAATTTGTAGTGAGAAACTGTCATCCAACTTTCAATAAATGGAGGCATTCAAGAAAACAATTTCAAGACGTTATTGAAACTGAAAGCCTAATGGGCGATCAAATATTTGGTTGTGATGAGTCAGGCCCTGATTACAAAATGTCACCTAGTAAGAGTCTCGCAGCCAGAACTGAAGCAGCAGCAGCCCCTGGCTATAAGCGTAGTAAAGAACGCCTGACAATTTTATCATGTAGCAATCTACAGCAAACAACAAAATGTACCTCGCAATGACTAGGAATTCAAAGAATCCAAGATCCTTTAAAACAATTTCAAAAAACGCTTTTCCTGTAAAATACTACAAACAAAAAAGTGCTTGGATGAGCAATTAAATTTCCAAAGATTGTTTTTTTTAGGAATTCGTTCACTCCACGGAGAAAGTTTCGAAAGAAAATAACCTCCCCAGAAAAGCAGTTTTGTAGCTAGACAACGCCCCGATATATCCTGATGCAGAGGAGCTTCAATATGGGGACATTAAAGCTATGTTTCTTCCACCTAATGTAACTGCCATATGCCAACCGATGGATCAGGGTGTTTTGGAAACGCTAAAAAGGAAATATGGCAGGAAGCTGCTGTCGACAATTATTGAAGGAATTGAAGAAGAGCAAGACATGATTGAAAAATTGAAATGCATCAGTGTAAAGGATGTTGCTTATCGGGTTACAAGGGCCTGGGCTGACATTAGGGTTCTAACAATTGCCAAATCTTGGAAGAAGCTGTGAGGCAAAGATGAAGATTAAATTATGGAATCGGAAAGCGCAGATGAAATCGAAGGAAGCATTCTACCCTTATTCCAATGTATCCTGGATGTGAGGGTGCATCTTCGAAAGAAGTTGAAAGCTGGATGTACGAAGATGATCGGTATGAAATAACTGATGAGGAAATTATCGCTCTTGTCAAAAGCGATGGCAACGAAATTGATGATCAAGGCTCAACTGTTGAGCCTCTCAGAATCTTGCATAACGATGGAGTTAAGGCTCTAGAAACAGCCATAAAATACGTTGAACAACAAGAAGAATCCATGGGGATCGACATAATAATGCTGCAAATATGGTGAGACTGGGCAGCGAAGAAACGGGAACCGTCGGGAAAGCAGACTAGTATTAGACTCTTTTTTTTAAATCATCTCAGGACTGAACGTTTTATGGATTTAACTTCTGACAATAATGTTACTTTAAGTTCATTTTATAGAATTCTATATTTATTTGCAGTCAATTTTTAACGTTAACTTCAATACAAATTTGGAGCTAAATTTGTAAATAAATTACTGTATAATGTTACCGTGTATTGAATTTTTTATGTTGATTTGTTGTAAAAAGTGATATTCAAGTGCTTAATTTGCACAATTATAATGTAGTTTGACGTTTAATAGACTTATTCTTAATTCCTTCCTATTATCCGACATGTTCGCTCATTCGACGTTCCACTGGCCCGTTTATGTTGGATAAGCGAATCTCTAATGGAAACTTAATTTATTTAAGTTTACTATTAAGGCCTAAGATGGACATTTCGTGTTTTGAAGGTTGGGAAACCAAAGCGGTAGGAACAGATTTATTTGATTGCAGAGAGATTGGTCTTCAACGTGTGTTGTTGACAACACGGACAGGCCACGCGGGAAAAGCCCAAGCTTGGGTTTGGAAAAGTGCTCAGTTATTCAGTAATATTATTGTCTCGTTGCTTGAACAAAGATGTTGTGTGGGTCGTTTACCGAGATCGCCCAACTATCCGCTTCCTGGCTCGATGTAAGTAATTCCTGGAAGTTTCTGCCCCGTGAAGACTTGAGGATTTCATCTCAGGTTGAGTACAGCCTAACAAGTAAGGGTAGAGCAATACTTTATTATATTTTCTCCCGCGGTAGTACCACTGAGTAACCAATCTTCAAGGACGGGGCTCCCTCGGCCGAATTTGTTCCCGGGCTGAAGTAGCTGACTTTATCTCCTCTAATCTGGGTGAACTTTTTCAGCCTAGAGAGTCCATCAGGGGCTAAGTCCTACCTACTTCCTTATCGGCTTGAACTATGGAAATAATTATCCCAGAGGACAATATCTCCCATTAGTATTCAATAAATGGTACTGGGCTACGATGGTACACTAAACAGCAATTCAACCTTTTTCACGCTAACGGACGAAAACTCTGGGAATGAACTGTGGGTTCGTGTTATAGCAAAGGTTTTGAAATATTTAGACAAATTTGATGGATTTTTGAACTACGATAATTTATTGAAGAGTGTTTAACTTTTATTGTAGCTGTTAGTTGGAGTTAGCTGTAGTGTGCTCGACCTTCCAGCACAGGCCTATGTCTAGGGACCAATTTGAAAAGACAAATTTCTAGTGTTGATAATAATTGTGTTTATATCTGGTAATTTACTATATGTGTTGATGTTGGGTCATAGTGTATATGTCATCACCATCCTAATCATCATCATCATAATCATCCTTATTTAGAAATGTCTTGAATACTAAGCTGTAAGCTAAAATAAATGCCAGTTTTACCTTTGATAAACTATGAAAATAAACTACATGTGGTTGATTTGGTGATATGTCAGTGTAAGGTAGTCTTTCCTCCCCTTACATAGAACCTCTTTACGTTTTTTATTTCTATTACTCCATAGCTCCATTTTACCCATGTTTAGATTTAGGATAGGTCCTCGTAGAGCAGAGTTGGGCTACACTGGTGGAAATAATATGGAAAATTAAGAGAGTTATTTCAGTCTAGAGCTTTCTGGATGAGTACTGATTGTTCCACGGGTTCTACGCTTGCTCCATGTTACCTTTCTTGCTATCCAACTCCACCGTCCTAGTGGTTTCCCTTCTACCAGTCTCTGAGATCATGTGATATAATTTAAGAGCTCTATATATGTATGTTTGGCATGTGTGATTTTCTCTGGGTACTACAGTTCCCTAGCTTTGGTGCGCTAAGCGCTGTCTGTGGCAGGCAAATATCTACGTTATTCTAAAACTCTCTTTCAGCTTAAAATTATTTTGATAAACCCCAAAACCTATCATTTGTGGATTTAGCATATAATGTTAATTTTATTTTCGTAATTCTTAGGTCACTTCTGTGTGTTTTATTAAATTTTCCTTTTAAGATCACTATATAGCGTTTGTGAGTTTCATGTAAGCTTTATATTAAGGAGGTGCTATTTTAGCATGAGAATATTTTATAGTAATTGTCCAGTTTAAATCCAATATGTTGACTTGTACAAATTACTAATTAAATTCTTTATTTATGACTGCCATTTTGGGTGTTCAAAATACATTGTATTTATCTTGCTATTTATCGTCATTATTTTGGGCTTTAGAACTCTAAATAGTAAATCCATTAAACATCGCTGCCATGTCGAGTGTTTAGATAGAAGCCAACTCTTTATTAATTTTATGAACAACAACTACCATGCTGAGCCTAAGAAAAGGGATATCTTCGTTATGACTTTTCTATAAAAATCTGTTCCTTTCCACAAATTACTCTGTGGTGTTTGGTTTTTGTGGTTATATTACTTCCTTTGAATGTTAAATAAAAATATGTTTGACCAAAAACTCTTTTTCCTTTTGTTCCTATTTGGGGCTGTTAGAGTCAGGTTTTTTTTACATTTATCCATTTTTGTTTACCCCAATATCTACTATTATAAAAAGGGGCGTGTTTCCCTCACCTTCCCTCTTACTCCTTCTCAGCACCAGTCCTTTTATTACTATTAACTAAAATTGATTCAAGCACCTAGCCTAATGTCCATATTCCTACCTTCTTCTTCCTCCTACTAGTTGGTCCGCCCCGGGTACTTTATTTCCCCGGTACTCCTCGCCGCCCCTCAGCCCCACTACCACCTGGGACCCAGTTCCAGAGGCGTGGCCCTCAATGGCGGCAATGAGCATCCCCCTATCCGCCACCTGGGGAGGCGCCCTACCGGAGATCTCGCTCCACCCATTTCTTCACGAAATCATGCCTATGGACTTAACCTAACTTAACTTAAACTAAAACATGCTTAATCTTCTATTTGTTAATCAACTTATTGTTATACAATACTATAACTTAACTATACTTAAAAATTATTATTCTTGCGGCTGCGCCATGTCCAAGATCCATCCTACCCAGCTTCCGCTAGGCCCCTAAGGGACCCCGACGGTCCGAAAGCCCCAGGCGCTCCCTCCCAAGGCGCAACCATTCCTTGGCGCATGGTTATTTGAGCTGAAGGGTCACTTCGCCCACCCATTGATGTTTACTCTGCACTCACTTCCTCAGCTGGAATTCGGCTCTCCCTGGTACGTCAGCAATTCCCACTGCTGAAATCCAGTGATAACCTACCTCAGCTGATCTCTGGATAGCCAGGAGACCCAGCCCAATCCCTCAAACCAGCCATCCTATTCCCTTAAAATTAAGAATTAAGCTCTATCCTCCCACCAAATCCTATCAAAAGTTTCCCTCTACATCCATCCCATCTTCGCTACTTGTCATTTTGTCCGTCTCCCTCATTGTCTTGTTCAAGTCATCAGCTTTCGGTGCTAGTCGTTCTTATCCTTAAGTCCTTCACGTACCTGGTCCTTTCTCTCTTCGATGTCTCGTCCGCTATCCGGTCCAGGAGACCCCACCTGTCCACATCTCTCACAATATGAAATATCGCCCCGGCCTGAAGAGGTATCTGCAGCTCCGCTCTCCCCACTACCGTGTGCTCACACCCCAAGACAACGTGTTCAGGCGTAGCCTCCCTCCCGCAGTCACACATCCTGTCGTCCGTCAACCCCAGTCTGAAAAGGGCTGCCCTATATGGCCCATGTCCAGTCAAGAAATGCACCAGCCTAGCAGAAGGCTCTAGGTGAACCATCTCCACTCGCTCCCTTACACTTGGAAAGATCCGGTAGGTCCTCCTACCCGTATCGCTCTCATCCCAATCTGAACGCCACTCATCCAGGAGAGCCTCCCGGATCTGCCTCACGGTTGTCACTCCTTCTCTTGTCAGTGCACCCACCTTCTCCAAGTCGCCCTTGTGTAACCAATACATTGCAGCCCTCTTCCTCACCTCCAAGTCCAGGGGCCAGATACCCAGCACCACGCACAACGAGTTGGTTGCTACTGTCTTATAGGCCCCAGAGAACCTGAGAAGAATACTCCTCTGCAGGCCTCTCAACCTTACCTTCTGCGCCACCCGCCTCAACCGATGCGCCCAGACACAAGCCCCATAGCCCACGATAGAGACCAACAATGCCTGGTGGTACACCCTTACACATTACATGGGTAAGTTGAACCTCCTTACGCCAATATTTATAATTTTATTCATCAGCCTCATAGCTCTTCCACACACATTTTCCACGTGGGCCACGAAGTTCCCCTTCCCATCAAGAATGACACCTAGGTATCTGGTGTTCCCACTCCTCCTTATTCTCTGTCCATCAATTTTTATCATCGGGTCCCTCTTTAAGACTCCCCTGAACAGCACGTACGTCGTCTTCGCCGGCGCCAGACTTAACTTCACCTGCCTGCACCAAAAGCTAAGCCCTGCAAGCACAGCCCCACTCTTGGTTTCTAGCTCCAGTCTCGTCTTGGCTTCCACTATGATCAGCAGATCGTAAGCGAAGGCGACCACTCCCACCGTTCCATGGAGAGCCTCTACCTCTGTCAACCCAGGATCGAGTCCTACATCCCAGAAGATCGGCCCACAGACCGACCCCTGGGGACATCCCTTCGTCAATCTTTTGCTTATGACTGTCCCCGGACATCTCAGGGTCGCGTACCTATCCCTACAATAGGGTGTGGTGGGGGAAACAAGCTCTTGGGGTAAACGTCGAATCTACGATCTCGATGTGCGGGACAATCACGGCAATACGATACCATATTGCTACCATACTGCTATCATACTGCTACCATACTGCTACTGTCCTGGCACCGTACGTATACGATACTATTCCGGTGCGAGGACCTTCAATCAGGTAGTATTGAAAAAACATAAGTTTAAATAAAGAGTATTAGAAGGAAAAGCCCAAATTTTTATATTGGATGGTATGGTAAAGGAACAGATGTTTATATAGGATCGTATTGGAAAGGAACAGATGTTCAATCAGATAGTATTGGAAAAAAACAGAAGTTCATATCGGAAGGTATTGGAAAGAAATATATGTAACCAGTCACAGGAAAAGGGACCTTATCTTCTAAGAGCAAAATTTTCAGTAGCGGTGATTTTTATGAATTGGGTAAAAAAAATCGCATTTTCATATTTGCAGTTAATAACATCCATGTACTCTTTCTGAACATCAGAAAGTTGGTTTTATTACATATTTCAAATTATTAGTAGGAAATATAGCTATTTTCCTCGACCTTTGCAGTGGCAACATAAGGTACCTTATCTTCAGCGTCGCTCCTAGTTGACAATAGAAGTGACGATTACTGTTACAAGGATCGAGAAAAGGAAAGGTTGTGGACACCCAAACACCAGTTTTATATACCAGCTTAACATATAACTTTATTAGCATCTATACAAAGGGAAATAATTACATGTTCAAAGACACAATAGCAGTCTAATCTTTCCACCGTTTAATGTTAGGCGCTAATAGTGTAACAAGTGACATCCATACCTAAATGGCAGTGTTTGATGCGAAGTGCCTTAAACTGACATACAACCAAGACAGCTATGGCTGGGTCTTAAATAGTAACACGTGTAACTCTTTAAAGAAGAACATGGGCACTTTGTAGAAAGTGTGCTAAACTGATCACTACGACCATTCTAGTCAGGGGAATTAATTTAGGTTAAGGTTAAGCTACAATACACAACTCTACCCCAGCTTTGCGGCTATTAGGCTCAAACCTAACAAGCATGGACTAGTAATGAAGTTGAACGATATATAAAAACTAGAAGTCCTTGTTTGAGGAGTTACCGTGATAGACGCTAACAGAACTGACTAGCGGGAGCTAGCTCCTAAAAGAGTTATATGATACATAATAAATGTTCCATGGGCTGTAACCGGAAAGCTATCAGGAATATAGGCCATAAGAAAACTATGGCAGGGCCTATTCCTAATCAGTACTGCCTGGTCATCCCATAGCCTGGAGACAGACTAAAACAACAGTAAACTGTCAAACATAAAAAAGCCAAGTAGCGTCTGAAGGGAGGCGGACAAGATAAACAACAACACGTGGGCCACCCCTCTTGGATAGAAGCATACCCACGAGGTGATCACCGTACATGGGTACAATCATAGGGAAACAAATGACTGATACCGGTCAAAGACCCTACTAGGTCATACAGCTACGCCATGGGTTAACCTGATCTACCCTTCTTTCCGATCTAAGAGGTTAAACCATCTGAAACATTGTCCCATAGACCATGGTGTCAGACTCTCACCCAAATATTTAATACTATTCATATGGACATAGTAAAACAATATACAAACTCTATCAAAGAGAACAAACTTTAGGACTAATCATATGGACATAGTAAAACAATATACAAACTATATCAAAGAGTACAAACTTTAAGATTAATCAAATGGACATAGTAAAACAATATACAAACTCTATCATAAACTACAAACATTAATACTAGTCATATGAACATAGCAAACAATAAACTAGTGAGGTCATACGGACCACACTCTGTTTAGAATTAACATACTCTGAATTAGAGTTTTTCATTCACTCTAAACCTATATTGAAGATTCTTAAAAGTACAAGTCTATAAAAGGTTAACTATATAATCTTAACAGATATTACATTATTTGCGATGATGGGGCGAGACCAACGCAACAACCATCTTGGCCACTACTTGTAGGCTTACAATGAATCGAGGCCTCCTGGATGCTCGTGCGACGAGTTGTTGGAAATGCATACATAAATAGAGGGAGAGGCGATGCATTATATACGAAATGAATCTGACGTCTAAGAAGTGAAGCGGAAACGGGGGGTGGGGTGGGTTTCTTGAACCAAGTAGAGCAACCCAAAATAACTTGAGTTGGTCACCGTACAAGGAATCACGGCACAGGCCTTCAGTTCGGTTGAATCGTCCTAGTTGAAAAGGCGTGGCTGTAGCGTCTGCTTGTTCTATCTGGTCGTCTAATAGGGCAAGATCCACGTGAACCGGGGCATATTCAAGAACACAATTACATATGCTATATATTTCAGTTTCATTTATTCTTGTATATAGTGGGTTTTTTTAATATTGTTTATTTTGGATGTACGTGCTAAATACACTTAGCACGTTACAAATCAAATGGGGGTAAGTTAAGATCCCTTTTAATTTTTGTTTGTAAATAAGTAAATTATGCAGTTGTGTTTTGATAGACCTGTTTCGTTTAAATCAATGAGTTGTTGTTTGGTATCAACTGATAGTTTAGAAGTTTGTAATTGTTTAGATTGTAGAGTTTAACCTCAGTGGTATGTTTATTGATTCAAACCTAGCCTAATTTCCTATAACGGAGAGAAAACTAAAAACTTGGAAAATAGCAGATATTTACATCGGATAGTACTGGAAAAGAAATCATGTTTATATCGGATATTATTGGAAAAGAACAGATGTTTATATCAGATAGTATTGGATATGATATTGTCACATATCCAGCAGAAACATGGGCAAATGAATATAAGAGAGACTAGGAAAGTGGAGACAATGGAAATGAAGTTTGTGAAAAGCATGTTAGCTGTCACAATGAGAATGAAAATTAGGAATGAAGTTATCCGGGAAAGACTATGAGTACAGGGGGTACATGTGATAGTAGAGGAAGCAAGACTGATATTGTATGATCATGTAATGAGGATGTAAAAAGAGAGGGTGCCGAAGAAAATGTTGGAAATGAAGTACATGGGAAATCGTATCCGTACAACTGCATGCGGCCAACTGGGCGCTTGCGAGCTGGACACTGGAAAGACTGGGCAACAAGGTAATTTTTAAAAAAAATGAAAACATACAACTATGCGCCATTTAGGTTAGGTTAATTCATCTGCCTGATTTATTCCACGCATAGTTCTTATTTTTAAAAAAATTGTGTGCTATAAATTTTTCAAAATTTTATAATATCGAGTAGTATGACTTTATAAATATACAAAAATTTAGTTTCCTATGTTGTTATTTTTTTAAACTACTTCAAAAATGAATATTTAAAAAATTATTGTTGCGTTATAAACTGGCACCCAGTTGTCTTGACGCTCTGTTCTTCCAGCGCTCAGTTTGCAAGTGCTCAGTTGGCCACCCAGTTGTCCTAGACCAGTGGGTAAAGGACCCCAGGGGAGGTAAAGAAAGTTATGGATGGAGTAGATAACAGAAAGTGTTCAAGTGGGAGGATAAGAATGGAAGAAATTAAAGGAGTAAGAGTGGTGGGAGGATGGAGGCATTTTACTAAACTAACCCGGCCACAGGCTGTAAACAGTTTATGATGATGAGTATTGGACAAGAATAGATTTTCAATCATTTAGTATTGAAAAAAAACAGATGTTCAGGCAAAAGTAATATGAATAGCGAATATCTTTTAGATTATGTGAAAAAACAAATAAAAATAATTTTAAAATCTAGATTTGGTTCGCAGACCTTGGGTTGGATGCCTCTGCTTTAACTTCTCAAGTTACATTTACTAAAATAGATACACCTATGAGCATCACTTCACTTTCCAACATGTTTTTAAAAACTGTAATTGTATTGTGAAAAATATGTGTCAACACAATTTTGATTTTAGTTGGTAAGCCAGCCAGTAAACATGCATTATTTTACTAACATCGGGTCAAAGGGATTTTATGAAAATCTAGATACCAAGTTTTAGCTCGTTCAGATAAATAGTTTTGGCTCTGGGTCAAGATAAACACACAAGCAGACGGTATCGGGGAAACCACATTTTCTGTTTTGGGGGGCTATGATACGTCAACATTTATCAAAATCTCAAGGTTTTTTTTATGATCTCAGTACTGTCTCTAACTGGAGAGTGCGAGAGAGTAAAAATAGACCAATTTTTTTCAGAGCATAAAATTTCCTACAAAAAAATTCCCATGAGTGAAACTATCTTAAGTTATTAGTTAAGACGCGAAAGCCAATCAGAGTAGCACTTTCAAGACCCTCACATTGAGGTGAATTCACGCTTGTGATTGGCACACGAACACTAGTACAATTCTTGATTTATTACATAGTAAAATGTAAATATTTGTTTGATTAATTCATAAAACCTTTTTTTTCCTTTTAGGTTTTTAGCAGTGAGATTCTCTGGAACATTATGAAAAACATTCTTTCAAAAATAAACTTTTATGATCAAATGGTGTTCGATTGATGTTACTAACTGGTATGTAC
The DNA here is from genome assembly GCA_902151425.1 of Timema shepardi. Taxonomy (NCBI): domain Eukaryota; kingdom Metazoa; phylum Arthropoda; class Insecta; order Phasmatodea; family Timematidae; genus Timema; species Timema shepardi. The sequence goes on along the minus strand of CABFVX010003792.1, from coordinate 43,428 downwards.
ACATTTCTTGTAAAATAAAAAATGTTAAAGTTATTTCTTCCTTTAAAAAAAAACAGAATTACACCGCAATCACATTAAAATATATTTGGAAAAAAAATTATTTTTTTTAAGATGCTTATACATTATTGTAACAGGTGTGACATTGACAAATAAAATATATATAATATGAGTTCTCAAATAAATATGTTATTTGAGAGAAGCTATATTTTAACATCTTGCATCTAGGAAAATAATTGCTATTTTTGATAAGTTATAATCTATCTTTTAATGAAATGTATTGTACCTGATTTGTATTATTAGAAATTCTTATTGGTAGTAAATTTAATCAATGCTACTAATATTGATTTGTTCTCTAAAAATATTTCTAGAATAAAAAAGTTATTCTCACTATTCATTAAATGAAGTATTAGAGTTTCTTATAATTGGTGATAAAATTAATCTTACATTATGCTAGTTTCAATGGTGTAGTTCCAAATATCACCACCTGAATACACACTTAGTTCACTGTTTACCGCTAAAATGCTCTCCTCCACATAGTACTAAACCCGACCGCTGTGTATTGTGGACGGTTCCTAGCATGGCCGTTGGTGATCTCTACTTGTCTCCGGTCCTTAAATAAGAATATCATGATCAATGTTATTCGATAAACACGCTCCAAGGTTGGTTAAACTGTAAATGATCTGGTAAATTTAGTAATAAAAAGTTTGATGTCCTATTAAGATTTTTTTTTTAACCCGTTCGAGTTATCCATTCGCTATCTCTATCACATGTTTGGCGCATGTTGTATTGTTTATTTTAAATATTATACTTTTCGTATCACAGCCTATTAAGTGGGACATTAATTTAAATTATTTATTCAGTCATGCAAACATTTATTTTCAAAAACAAAGCCCAGTTTTGATTTGTTAAATATTACACAAGAACTTTATTTATTTAGGTAAGTAGGCTAAGAAAATTGTATGATTCTGCTATGAATAAACTTGATTATAAACATGTTTTTTTTTGTTTTCATTATTTAGAATATTCAACTAAACTATAGTATTATAATTTTTAGATATTTATTTTATACATCAATATTGACACCAGCAAATCACATGACTTTTATGTCTGATTATGGCTTAAATAAAAATTATAATGTTGGTAGGTAGTTCTGTCAAAAAGTTTCTTCATTAGTTGAAGGGATATTAGGCCTACCTTTAGATAGAACACTACAAAATAGCATTATTTATCACAACAAACACATTACAGATTTTTTTTACTCATGTGACATGTGTAAAACTCTATGAGATCAAATAAATTGATGTTACACAATAGGGATAACTTTAAACACCAAATAATTTACACTAAAACATGTATTATAATAATTCATAAACTCCTTCCATGTGCTTAGGTACCATTTGAAGGTTAGGTTGAACTCTCGTTGGTAATACAGTAATACTACCTTAGGCCTATATAGGCTGTATCTGAATAGTCTACTTCACGCGTCATCGACCCTAGACATTCACTCGATAGTTGCATTGGCAATCATGTGGTCAAGTGTAGAACCGACCAAATAGTCACAAAGTGTGCCGAGGCACCCCTCACAAGCCCTTGAGACCAAGGACTATAGCAAGTTACCCTTGACGCACCGTCAATGCGGAGTTTGACTGGCAACTGTTTAATTTTTTATCTGCTAGAGTAATGTGATCTGTGATCTGTTAACTGTGATAAAGTATTTTAACTATACCGATGGTGACCTGGCGGTCTAGGGGTAAGGTGTCAGACTTCTATGTTGGCGGCCGGGGTTCAATCCTCGGTCCCGGCAAAGATTTATCTGATTACCAAACCCTTCCTTCACCTCTGACAAGACATCTTGTGAATGTGAGGAATGCCAGGCCTCCACCGTGGTTCGGATTCAACGTTAAACTGTAGGTCCTCCATTTCATCTCACAATCACCCTACCATTACACATTAGCGTAAGTGCGTATAACCCGAACGGGTAGTAAGACGCGGTGCTAATAATAATAATAATAATAATAAAAATAAACTATACCGATACTGCTTTTGTTGTAGTGTTTTTGTGTCGTGTTGGAAATGTCTAGAGAAAAGAAGCAGGAATGGATATTAACACATTATATTTGTTTTCATTCCCTGCTGATAGATGGTGTTTAAAATAGTTTCTAAAATCACCGGTAGGAAGCAGCACTGCGGACTCAAGGGTGTGTAAAGGGTAGTTTTCCGTTTGAAAAGTCTGTTGAAGTCTTTGATCTCAAGTGCGTGTAAAGTGTAAATTTATCAAGTCTGCATCAAATCAAGCGTACTTGACTATTCAGATACAGCCTTAGAGTATGCAGAAATTATTATCTCAGTTTTGTTACAATATGTATTGTAATAATTATTCTAGACATTAATTATAGCGTTTATATTTGTGATATCATCTAACAAGTTTGGCAGTTGTTATCGGTTTAGTTTTGATAGATTCTTGTGTGAGGCTACATCTTTTAGTTTCATCTGGTGACCTGGCGGTCTAGGGGTAAAGTGTCGGACTTCTGTGCTGGCGGCCAGGGTTCAATCCTCGGTCCCGGCACAGATTTATCTGATTACCAAACCCTTCCTTCACCTCTGACAATACATCTTGTGCATGTGGGGAATGCCAGGCCTCCACCGTGGTTCGGATTCCACGTTAAACTGTAGGTCCTCCATTTCATCTTACAATCACCCTACCATTACACATTAGCGTAAGTGAGTATAGCCCGGACGGGTAGTAAGACGCGGTGCTAATGATGATGATAATAATAATATTAATAATAATAAAAAGTTAAACCTGACTAGGCTCGTTTAGGCCTACTCAAAGAAACCCTAATGTGTACTTCCTTTAGGCATATTTTATTCTAGCCTACTATTATAGACCTAAATAAGCTAAAATCAACTCTGGCTATAATGGCTGAAGTGAACATTCGACTCTAATGGACCTAATTAATTTGTCTTGATCCACATATTTTCCATTATGTGTGTTAACAAAAATTGTTGATAATAAACCATCAAATTCAATTTTAGTGACCCTTAAAACTGAATCTTCCAAGAAAAAAAATAAAGATTTGACATATTTTTTTCCAAACAAACTATTTTGTTGTTTGAACTAAAGACTTGAAGAAACTGGTTCTCTTTCAGAGCTATTTAACACATATAGCGACTAAAAGTATGGAATGAATAATAATAATAATATTTAGCACCACGTCTTACTACCCGTTCGGGTTATACGCTTTCAGTACTAATTACTCTAATGGATTAGGAATTGGGAAGGTTGAGTTAGAGGAAGTGAACCCGCATTTGCGTGGAGGGAGAGTGGAAAACCATTTAGGAAAAACCACCCCCAGTTCACCCGACCAAGATTCGAACCTTGATCTCCCCGTCCTCAGCAGTTGAGCTCAACACGACAAGTGTGTTAGCCAACTACGCCACCGAGGCGGGTAAGTATGAAATGGACAGTCGGATAAAAGGTTGGGCGGTAACAACCACTGCACTAGGCCAGACTTTGTTTAACAGCGGGGTTGCTTCAAGGAAAGACAGAGACAGGCTTGTTCGATGTACGCTATAATCTTTGCCTACAAGCCATAGTGAATGTGTCAATAGTCACTCGAGAGTAGGCTAATGCATTTGGGCACCAGGACTGTGGAGTCTGGCGCAATTCTGGTTAAAGTCTTGAGTCGGTAAAAATGTACATAATCCGTCTCTGGCTTCAATATAAAAACTTAAAAGTCATAACATTATAACATTGGTAATATAATCATTTTAATTTAATACCTTTTTTTTATATTCTTTAGGACCAAAATTGTCTATTTCGACCTGCGAATTTATTTGACTATAAATTCACAATGCATGCACCTTCCCATGAAGTAATCTGTTTCGGAGAATTTTACTGCAGTAATTATTTTTATTACTAATCGATATACTTTAGCCATTTATGAAGGAGTCGGAGTCCAACGGAAAAATAGAGAAGTCAGAGTCAAAGGCTTGGTGTACGGACTCCTCCAAAGCTCTGATGGCCGCTCATTAAAACTTATTCTTCTCCCAAGCAACAGGAAACAGCTGTACAATAAAATTATGTGTATTTTGTACTCATTAAAAAAACTCGCATAAGAGTGTTCCTCATAGCAGTCCCAACTCAGCTCCCGGCTTGCATCTGTGTGTGTGTGTGTGCATGAGAGAGAGAGAAAGAACACCTCTAATATGCCAGAAATGTGTGCAGAAGATTCAGATCCAAACGATTACTCGAAATCTTCTGTGGTGACAGTGGGGGACAAAGCGACAAAATTTCTTGTTAATAACTATAGTATGACCCTAGTAAGACAGAATGAAGGTTTGTGAACAGTGTTTATCAGTGAAGTGATTTTAAAATGTTGCGAAACTATCTTTTCAATGCAGTTTTTATCCACATATCAATTAATATTTCAATAATGTTCATTATTAGGAACTTCTCTTAACTCTATATATATTACCCACCTGGTGGCATATATCGGTTTCGTATTCAGTTATACTGCCGAGAACAGAGATATCAAGGTTCGAACTCGCTTGGGTGAACTGGGGATGGTTTTACACTCTCCCTCCATGCAAATTCTGTTTCACTTCCTCTACAGTCAAGCTTCCCAATTCCTAACCTATTAGAGTAATTAATACTTAAGTGTATAACCCAAACTGGTAGTATTAGAATTTATCTCCATTAGTTTTTAGTAAAAAATGATCCACCTGCAATATTATTTGTGGGTGACCTGGCGGTCTAGGGGTAAGGTGTCAGTCTTCTGTGCTGGCAGCCAGGGTTCAATCCTCGGTCCCGGCACAGATTTATCTGATTACCAAACCCTTCCTTCACCTCTGACAAGACATCTTGTGAATGTGGGGAATGCCAGGCCTCCACCGTGGTTCGGATTCCACGTTAAACTGTAGGTCCTCCATTTCATCTCACAATGACCCTACCATTACACATTAGCGTAAGTGCGTATAACCCGAACGGGTAGTAAAATGCGGTGCTAATAATATTATTTGTATAAATTTATGATTTCCAGCCAACTGTATCACAGAGTTGATTGGCGTGATGTGCACACTATTAAACATACAAGTTGATATGCAGCTTAAGCCCACTAATCACAGCCCTGACAAACACACCCTTTAGTTTTCACAAAGCATAAGATCAATAATTTAACAACGTGTGGACAGTCTGGATATATACATTAGCCCCGTGGCTTCTTTGGTGCTGACTGACAGCTACCAGCTGACTTCTGACCGTCAATATTTAGGTATATACCTAAATATTGATGGTCAGAAGTGACAGCTGCTAAACACATGTTTTTGCAGATCATATGGTTCGACGTAGGGATATATAATTTGGTCTGGTAACTTTTCAAAGCCGTCAGCTGTGAGCTGTCACTCAGCACCAAAGAAGCCATGGGGCTACTGTAGTAGGTATTAGTATGATATCTTTATACAAGGACTGACACAGATTACCTAAAGTACATGCCCGATAAAAATATCGACCCAAGAAGTGTTAAAAGATGGTCGGCAACTTTTTAAAAATACAAGAAAAGAAAACTATATTTTGTTTTAAATGTAGGTACTATGCCTAGCTGTTAACAACATTACCTAATCCAACCCTCTTAGAAACAAAATAAAAGGCAATTCAGGACATATAAAGTTTAAAAAAATTGTGTGTGTACTTATGTATGCGCGTGAGAAGTTATACTTCTTTGGCATCATTAAAATCAATATATATGACATAATTTGTACTAAATATTATAAGATTCTTAATTTTAAATGTTTATTATTGATTATTTAATATTTTAAAAGTAAATGAATAAATTTAATAATAAATTCAAAAATTGAATTTAAGTTTATTCATTTTTTAAATATTTATTATTTTCTTAATTTAATATTCACTTTTCATTTTTTCAAAAAGTTTATTAAATGTTTTATTAATTTTATTTCTTTATTTTGTAAATATTAAATAACCAATAATAAATATTTAACAATAATAATTTAATAATATTTAGTATTAATTATGTTAAATAATAATATTTTAATCTATATCAATAAATAATACATACGGATAATTAACCTCAATTATATTGGAGCACTTGAAAAATTCTATAAGCACAATTTTTTTCACTAATATTTACGAATAGTAAATAATAATAATCAAAATATTCAATTTAAATCACTACTGAATATAATTTATTAGCACATATTATAATTCGCACTTGTATGAAACTAAAACACGTGTTGTGAATGTAGAAACTAAAAACATGTGGATAAATATTATATATATGAAAACTGTGATCAGAGGCGACGAGCGTACCAACATGCGCAACTAACAGAGGTTCTATTTCTATTTTGTTGGTAGCTTTTTTCTTTTTTTTCGAGACTTAATGAGTGGTTTAGCTTCAACCTGTTACATTTGTGTTACAGTGATGCGCGCGCATCTTAAAATTTCACTCTCATCATTTTTTCATAACGCACCTAAAGAAGTATAACTTCAAAAAATTTATTTTGAAATACTGGCTACGGCCAGCAATGTATAAGAACCTTGAAGTGACAATTAAAATTATGTTTAGGCCTACAAGGTAGCCTATGTCTATTAAATATGGATTAACAGTGCTTTGCTCACACTGGTCTTGGCTGTATTATGAAGTTCTCTTTACCACATTATTGATTGGTTACTGTACTTCACTCTTTAATGTGGTACTTAACTATATAGGTACCTTAGGATCAGTGCAAGTGTTTGGGATGTATTTACAAGACATGGCCACATTTGCACTAGTATCAGCACAACGCTTAGTCTTGCATCATTACTTTATTATTATTATTATTATCACCGCGTCTTACCACCCGTTCGGGTTATACACACTTACACTAATGTGTAATGGTAGGGTGATTGAGAGATGAAATGGAGGACCTACAGTTTAACGTGGAATCCGAACCACGGCGGAGGCCTGGCATTCCCCAGATTCACAAGACGTCTTGTCAGAGGTGAAGGAAGGGTTTGGTAATCAAATAAATCTGTGCCGGAACCGAGTATTGAACCCCGGCCGCCAGCACAGAAGTCTGACACCTTACCCCTAGACCGCCAGCTCACCATCGTTACTTTACTGACCCTATTTTCAACATAGCGCAATAGAAATGTTTTGTCTTCAATGGAATTTCTCATCTTCTTCTTAGGTGAGTGATGAGGTAGCGGCTTAACATCATTTATATTATTCTTGATTACCTAATTAACCATTTTAAATTATCGGTCCAATTGGAATTTAAGATTATTATTTTTTTTTGTAAAAATGTAATTCAAACAATTTTTATGAACAATACATATTTGAAATGTTTAAAAAATCACCGATATCATATCCTAGATATTTAGTTGATAGGTAAATAATTCAATTCAAGAAAGCACAGAAAACAGTTAATAAATAATCTCAGTGTTCCTTCAAACATAACATCGCTGTTCTTTTTAATCACATTTGAGTGTCATTTTCAATCAAGGCTATAAGGAGTACTTAAGAAACACTATTGCCTAAAATGAGCTACTCTGGAACACGATTTATTGCACACAAAATACTCAGTGGAGCACATAATGATTTAAAGCTTATGGAATAGTAAGTGTTAATAAACAATCTTCGAACCGATAAATATCCACAGCTCTTGTTTATATTGTTGGTATAACATTTGAAACAATACAATATTGACAATGAAAACTGCTAACAGAAGTTTTTGCTTCTGTTTCAGCTTATATTGCACATCCAAGCTGAGCCCCGTTTGTCGTAATGCAGTTCACTGCGAACCGCGCCATCACCCCGTCACCGCCATCATGAATAGTGTCTCTCTGAAGGTCAGGACTACATACAGTAGAAACTTTCAAATAGCTAAAAGTCGAGATGGCATTCATAACGTGGGCTTTAGAAGTTACAATGAGGATGCAAAGCAACATTTTACAAACAAGAGGTCCACACCTCAAGAACTATTGGTTAAATCGCCAAAACAATCATCTCTAGTTTCAAGTTTAGAATTAGCTTTGTCAGAATGTCAGCCCTATACAGTGACAACTGAAAAGCCTTATCTGAAAGATAGTGTAGATAGTTCCTGCCCGATTCCACAGGCCGGAACTACACCTGTTCCTAGTGCTAGAAATAAAGAGAGAGAAACTGCTGAGAAACCTAGAAAAACCACCAAGAAACAAATCCATTCTAGTCCAGTAAATGGTCAGTCTCCAAGAAACAGCAAAGAAAAGGTCAATGACTATGCCGTCTCACACAGATTAAATGATGTAAATATTCAGATGCTGTCAGAAGGATTGTTTAGGCAATTGTTTGGCAAAACCAAAAGCAAGAGTGGTCCATCCGCTGATCAGCTGACCAAATCAAAACTAGAGCTTAAAAAACATAACCTATTTAAAGTAGATGAAACTACGTTGGAAGATGTGCGTCTTAAGATACCTGCACTGGCAGGAAACGATTTGGAGGAACATTTCCAGTTTATTGGCGAGCGGCAAAGTGCTCCTTATCGAAACCTTCTTCAAGAATTGATGTCCCCTATAGGTGCAGCACCGCAGCATTGGGAACTTCAAGCCGGTTGGACCCGTTATGACGGAGCCTCAGCTCCTCAATTGGTCCCTTACCCGTTGGAAAGTGCGTTAGTGTTTGATGTGGAGGTTTGTCGCAGTGCCAGCGAAATGCCCGCCTTGGCGACAGCTGTTAGCAACAAAGCCTGGTACGCTTGGGTAAGCAAACCTGTCGCGGAAAGTCACGGAGGTACTTTGAAAGATCAAACTTATTCAACAAAAGATTTGATCCCGCTGGAAAGTGACCTAAATGGTAATTGTGAGGATATCACTAGACCACGAATTGTAGTCGGACACAATGTATCGTATGACCGTTCACGAGTAAAAGAACAGTATTGGCTTGAACAGACAGGTACAAGATTCTTGGATACCATGTCCTTGCACGTATGTGTCAGTGGTATAACAAGCTACCAAAGAGCATTATTAAAATCTTCAGGCGTTGACCAACTCGACGATGAAAGATGGCGTGAGTTTAGCTCTCTAAATAGTTTAAGTGAAGTTCACAAGTTGTATTGTAAAAAAGAAATAGATAAAAGCAGCAGAGATGTGTTTGTAAGTGGAACTTTATCCGACGTTTGCCAACAATTTCAAATGTTGATGCAATACTGTGCTAAAGATGTTTTGGCAACACATAATGTATTTTGCGAGTTATTTCCGTTATTTATGTCGAGGTTTTCACATCCGGTGACTTTGGCAGGTATGCTTGAACTAGGCACTGCTTACCTCCCTGTTAACGCAAACTGGCTTCGATACCTCGAGAACGCAAACCAAACTTACGAAGAACTGGACGCGGAAAGCCGTTTCCTGTTAGCTCGGCGAGCCGATCAGGCTTGCCATTTATTACATAATGACAAGTACAAAGAAGACTTGTGGATGTGGGACCAAGATTGGAGTGTTCGAGGAATACGGCTTAAGAAATCTGCCAACAAGAAAAAAGTGCCAAAATGTGTAGATAATGGAAAAACTGAAAATAATATTTGTGAGCCTACAAGAAGTAAGGAAAGGATAACTTCTCAAGAAAATGGTAAAAATAAAAAAGTGTCTCAAGAAAGCGATACCACCTTGCCAAAAAATGAAACATTTCCTTCTTTAGATGAGGCTAAAGGCATTTTTGAATTCCCTCAAGATATCGAAGATAAAGACTTATTGCATGAAAAGTTTCGTTACCTGTGGGAAACAAGAAATTTGTTACCAGCCAAAGTCCCTCATCTTCCTGGTTATCCAGCTTGGTATCGTAAATTGTGTCCTCGTTTGAGTGAACCAGAATGGACACCAGGTCCACAACTATTGAGCACATCAATGCAAGTTACTCCAAAGTTATTGTCTCTAACTTGGGAATCTTATCCTCTGCATTACATCCGAGGACATGGATGGGGCCTCCTTGTTCCTTATAGCACTGTGTTTGAAGGTTCAGAGGAAAATATTGATTTCCCTTTGGTAAAGTTACTTGAAAGATGCCCCATTGTCAACACTGGTAACTTGATTGCAAACCAGAAACAAAGTGAGGAAGCCTTGACACACTTGCACCGAACTGTTCAAGATACTCTCTCTTGGAAGAACCACCGGCAGAAGAGAAATGTTGACTGTGTTCCCAGTTGGTATCGCGGTACAGGGGTATGGTGCGATGTGAACATTGGAAATTGTTGCTGGTTTTTTAAACTGCCTCACAAAGATGGGGCAACACATCGTGTGGGTAATCCCCTAGCCAAAGATTTTCTAAATAAATTTTCTGAGAATGTATTATCGGGGTCAGACAGCGGTGCGGAGAAAGTTCTTTCCATCAGTCGAATGCTGTCTTATTGGAGGAACAATCGAGACCGAGTGGAACAACAAATGGTGGTTTGGCTACAAAGGAAGGAACTGACCAGATCTTTACGATCGACAGATGAGGAGTTTGGCGCCATAATTCCTCAGGTTGTTGTTTGTGGTACGTTGACACGTCGTGCGGTAGAGCCCACATGGATGACTGCGTCTAATGCTCACAAGGAGAGAGTAGGTTCTGAACTGCGAGCCATGGTACAAGCACCACCCGGATATAATATCGTCGGGGCCGACGTTGATTCTCAAGAATTGTGGATTGCTTCAGTTATAGGTGATGCATACTTTGCGAAAATGCACGGGGCTACACCTTTTGGGTGGATGACACTCAGTGGACGTAAGGTCGACGGTACAGACATGCATAGCGTTACAGCAAAAGCCATTGGTATCTCACGTGACCATGCAAAAGTTATTAACTATGCAAGAATTTACGGTGCCGGACAACAATTCGCAGAGAGATTGCTAAAACAGTTTAACCCTGCTATGTCAGACATTGAGGCGAGAAGTAAAGCTAGCAAAATGTTTTCCATGACTAAGGGACATAAAGTGTATCGTCTAAAAGAAAAGTATAATTCTGTTCTTGAGGATAAAGATTACAATATGTGGGAAGCTCGAAAAATTGCGGCAAAACATGGAGTTTCGGTGCATGAAATGTTTGAAATGCCTCATTGGGTTGGCGGAACAGAATCGGCGATGTTTAATTGTTTAGAAGCTATAGCTAGCAATGAAGAACCTGCTACACCTTTCCTCGGCGGACGGTTGAGCCGTGCTTTGGAGCCTAGTAATGTTCTTGACGACCGTTACTTGCCCACTCGTATAAACTGGGTAGTGCAGAGTGGTGCCGTGGACTTTCTTCACCTTATGTTGGTGAGCATGCGTTGGTTATTAGACTCTCGTGCGCGCTTTTGTCTCAGTTTTCATGATGAAGTGCGATATATAGTACCTACCGAACATCGGTATCAAGCGGCTCTGGCGATGCATATAACAAATCTTCTTTCTAGAGCGTTCTGCTCTCAGCGATTAGGACTTCATGATTTGCCTCAGTCTGTTGCATTTTTTTCTTCCGTAGAGGTTGATACAGTTTTACGAAAAGAGGCTCACCATGATTGTGTCACCCCATCTAATCCACACGGTCTGCTTAAAGGCTACAATATCTCAAAGGGAGAATCACTTGATATTCATCAAGCCTTAAAAAAAGCTTCAGGATGTTTTCGTATTGTTACCAAACGTTTGAAAAACTAATAATCAATATTAATATTGTAAATTGAACTTAAATTGTCATATTGCTCGACTTATTTGCATAACTCTTGAAAAACCAAGGTTTTGAGTGATATTGCGCATTAAGAAATAAGATTACTGTGATTAGTTTCTCGGCACAACTAGGCACACCGGTAACTAAGCAGCACTGATGGCAAAGAAGGTGCTTAGTGACCAACAATGCCTGTCATCCACATAGTACATGTTTGGGAATTCAGCGGGCCACTGGAACTGGAAAGTTATCTAATGGTCGTAACCTGTGTTCTTGGCCATAATCTATTTATTACATTTGTAAAGTGTAAGATGTTTCTGATGATCTACCTAGCTGCTGCCCATTGTGCTAGTCGATCGTTCCTTATAATACTTAGTGGTGAGTTGCATACTTTTAGTGGTATTCTCTTTATGATTCACCGCCTCCTTTCACTTGAAACCGAATGTTCTCATTCGCTGTCTGTTATTCTAACATACAACCATCCCTCATATCCAACCTTAGCTAATATCAACATTCAACTTTATAACTCCTCGGTCCCGGCACAGATTTATCTGATTACCAAACCCTTCCTTCACCTCTGACAAGACATCTTGTGAATGTGGGGAATGCCAGGCCTCCGCCGTGGTTCGGATTCCACGTTAAACTGTAGGTCCTCCATTTCATCTCACAATCACCCTACCATTACACATTAGCGTAAGTGCGTATAACTCGAACGGGTAGTAAGACGCGGT